>JAVFBY010334863.1:0-10070 GCA_034781015.1 Tonicella lineata
TATCTCATATTCCAAGATCAACTAAACAAGTACTTGATGTATCCAGTTGAAATTTGTTTTATATAACAGCTGACATACATATTCAGTTGGAACTGTGCACTAATGTAAAATAAATAATACAATAGTTCAGTATAGGCATACATGGTATGATATTTGTCAAACAACTTTCAGCGGAGGGGCGGGGGGTATCACACTAGTGAGCTTTGCTCACTTTTGCGCTTGTTTAATTTTTTTCAGCACTCGTACATTTACCATGTCAGTGATTGGACATGGCAGTCCGGATGGTTTATGTGGTATGTTAACCATAGCCCAATATTAAGCCTTCATAATGTGCTTCACTCAATTCAATCCAGAAATGTAAATCGCATGAATGAATACAACAAGTAGTGCCCTATTGTTGACATAAACTGTAAAACGTTATTGTAGCCAAGAACCTTCTTTTATGTACGAGGGCCTGTGACGTGGCTTAGTGGTTATTGCATTTGACTGCAAATCCTCCTTTGGTGTGCCACACAGCTTCAAGGCGCCCATGGACCTGCGTATATGAGATAGTCACAGGAGGTGACTTAGGCTATAGCTTAGGTGTTTTTTTTTCCAAGGTTTCCTCTTGGTTTCCCACTATAATAAGAATTCCAGAGTAAGAAGTGGAGAATCCATTGAGAATGATGTTAAACACCAATCAAACAAGCTAACAATCTTTTGAGTATGATGATAAACAGAAAATAATTTGTCATGACCATTTAGGGGGCTGCAGTCTCTGTTTACCATTGCATTTAAAACACCAATTCCTAAGGCAGTGTGAAGGTTGACCAGGAAGTAAACACATTCCAACACACTCCAATTAAAAGAGGATTTGAAAGATGTGAATGAAACTTTTTTTTTTAATACTCTGTAGAATATCTTAAGGCTGTTAGAAGCTGCTCAGTGATCTGTAATTTTAGTTTGAAATGGAATTACATTAGATCCTAAGCCTTTGAAGATAGGCACCCCCCTGTTTTTTTTAATAGTTATTTCTGATTTTTTAAAAAAATAATAAGGACATATCATGTTTTTGGGACGAGTTTTAAACCTTGTGTTTACTGGCTTAATTTTATTTTAATAGTACATGTATACACTGACAATTTGTCAATACATGATACTAGAAGGGATAGTAAGTATGCCTCTACTTGACCAACAACTAAAATCCAAGTGTTGTTTTTTAGATGTAATCCTCACTGCTTAAATGAAAGGTATAGGACATGGGCTAGACTTCATTTCTGAGACATGATATCACAGTTTATACATTTATATTATAAACAAGAACAGCAACTGTGCACCGTGAGCAGTAGGGCCTACAATTAATATAAGTATTAGGACTAAGGTGGAGATTAATGCATTTTGGCCGAGTATAAGAATTTAAATTTCTTGCCAGTTATGGTGTATATCAGAACTACAGTATATATATAGTCAGCTAAAATAAAATGCCAGATAGCTGACCAGCAATGTCTGGTCTAATGTGTCGTTTTATACGTGGGTCCTTACAGAGACAATGTAATTAACCAGGGCTGACCTCTGGTCAACGGCTGCATTGATTAGCTGGTCGCAGGGCAACAGCTGACTGCCCCATGCTCTGTCTACCACCAGCCTGTCGTTATCATTGATAACAGATTACCTCCTACCAAAAACATAGGCTTTGATCAGTGGCTGATTGCGGTCAATTTCCATCAATACACACATCTTAACTGAACTGCCTGCTTAATTTATTCCAACCCCCACATTCCCATGGAAAGACTGCTGTGTCAGGCACCTGACCAGTGATTGAAGAGTGTTGCTATAAGCCAATCTAAGTCATCTGACACAGCAATGTCCATCCCTTTGAGAAAATCTCTATTAAATATTGTCTGTCAGTTCAGCTTGGCTCAGGACTAAACCTATTAACAACCAACTTCATTTATCAACAGCCTCTATCATCAGTTTCTTTGAAAACTCAATTCCCTGTGTAATATCAGCTGTAATAACTCCAAGATAAATCATGTTTCTTAACTCGCCTAGATTTGTCCCAGATCACCTTCTTTTAACAAATTTCTGGCAACCTTCTATTTTGGGGGTACCTCTTTTCCAATAAACACTTCCTTAATGCCTCCACAGGCCATTAACCCAGCTGGTGAAACCGTGTCATTTAAAGATTATTCAGGGTCATATCTCTGAACTTTATTTTTGCCTATATAATAAAAGCAAGAATGCATTCCTTTTAAGGGACCGCATGGCTCAGTCAGCTGTGCATTGGTCTGCTGAAACCACTTCACTGTCCAGATGCACAGTTTCGAGAGCACCTCACCTGAAGTTTTCGGGTGGACTGATCGCGTGGTGGTTTTCCACCAAAAAAAAGAGACAATGCGAAGCTGTCAAATATGTATATTACCCCTTAGTACGACATAAAAACCCAAACAAACAAACAAATCATTCCTTTGAAACAAATATCTGTTTCCGATTAATGTAATTTCATGTTAAGACTAAGGTATTCCCTGAAAAAACACACATCCCAATGTGGTGCTAGGCTATATACGCGACACAATACTAATACTGTAATATATTTTAGTATAGACTTGAGCTCTATAACAGATAGATCAATGATTGATAACAGAAAACATACTATGTCTGAATATGAATAGTATATATGTTTTAGTTATGTTATGTATTTGCAATACTATTTTGAAAATGGCTTTATAAAGGAAGGTAAATGGTTGGCCTGTGTGGCATACATGTCTGGCTTTGGTGGTAATGGCTTTAAATTCCTTGGGGATTTAAATAATTTGCATTTATAGTGTCTGTCAAACTATTAAAGAAAGTGGTATGGTATTTGTAAATATTAGTTACAAGTGACACGTGTATCTTTTCTGTTTGTCAGGTCACTACTCGTGGAGGAACAACCAGGATGGCTCCTGGTTTATACAGGCCCTGTGCTTAGTGCTCGAAAACCAGGGCACTAAACTAGAGTTACAACATATTATGACACAGGTGAACAGAATGGTGGCTTATGACTTTGAATCGTGTACAGATGAGGAATGGTCAAGTAGATGTAAACAGATGCCCTGTATGGTGTCCATGCTCACAAGATACGTCTACTTTAAACCCAAGAAGAATATCATCAGCAGTTAAAATTTATCCTCCACTCAACAGGACTGTGTATGGGAATAATTTACATTAATTTTAAGTCATAAAAGTACAACCTGGTATATGATGGAGCACATGACTTAACTTCGGACTGATTGGAAATGACAGATATTATTTTGTTAAAGATACACACAATAAAGCCTATGAACAAATGCCAATTCTAATCCGATTTTTTTTGTTTTGTTTGTTATCTATAAAAGAGTCAACTGGGACTGGAAGACTGACCTTATCTGAACAAAATAGTTTGTAACACATCATTAACAAAAGAAACTTAAGTTTGATATACTGCTTTAGGGCTGCTCGGCAACTGCTAGTGCCAGCGATGGTTACTTAAAACTGTATAAGCCTTACCCTGATAGCAATAATGTGGTTTATGATGGGTCTTAAAAACTGACTTCAGACATATGTATGCTTTTAATACCAACTCTCAGACAAATAAGGCTTCTTTGTGTGAGCAATCCGGTAGAATTGCCACTTATTGTAGACAGAGTGCCTGGAAACTAGCCAGCCAATCAATCAGTCTTGCTCAAGAAACTTAGTTCTGTTGAGTGGAGTGTTTCTTATCCTCTTATAAACTCTGGAATATTGGGAGAAAAACTGGACTTTAAAAGACTTCTTTCCTCGAATATTGTAAATTAAATTTTCATCTTGAAAAGGACGACATTGTGAAAAGCCATCTTGTTAAAAATTCCATGTTTAAAAAAATTGTTTTTCTTGTTGAAGATTTTTCTAATATCA
This sequence comes from Tonicella lineata, assembly GCA_034781015.1. Taxonomy (NCBI): domain Eukaryota; kingdom Metazoa; phylum Mollusca; class Polyplacophora; order Chitonida; family Mopaliidae; genus Tonicella; species Tonicella lineata. The sequence goes on from JAVFBY010334863.1 coordinate 3,892, forward strand.
ATAGCTAAATTATTTTGGATCAGGATATATTATATGGCTTCACAAACTGGGTGTTATTTTCGTTTCACTGTGGTGCATGGATATATTTTCTACTGATCTCATGTTAAAAAATAGTTTAATTCTTTTAAGAATTTGATTTTCACTTTACGATAAATGTAATTTATTTAGCTTCGTTGCGTCTGGTACGTTTTGAGATATTAAGCATATACATGTACATGTATTCCAAATCTGAGTTTGTACTTATGCGGTTATAGATTTCCCTCATAACCTTTGTAAACTAATGGTTTTCATGTTTAATTTGTTTTTGTTGTTTGAGTATAATCAGAAAAAATCTAGCCGCGTCACACGGGGTAGATCCCACCCAGGTTAAATCAAGGTTAACCTTGTCCAAGGAATTTTTGCTTGACTTATCTTAACTTTATTTTTGACAAATAAATACAAATCCTTTTTTTTTTCCTTCAATGATTCATTATTGTCTTCACTTTATAATATATTGGTATATATTGAAATTTTACTGGTGTCATGCAATCCCTCTGCTGAGCAGATGAGTCTTCACGAAAGCCGATATCTTTCACAATAGGGGCTGTAGAATGAGAACATTTTTTTATTGTTAATGGTCATGTTGTACCTTTAATATGGAAGTGTAACCTGGAATTAGCTTTTTTACTAAAAGACGAAGAAATTGATTATTTGAAGTGGCTTTTAGAATAAGATTTTAATGTGTTTGGATTCAATGGAGGCTGATACATATATTAGCGATACCTTCTAAACATAAATTAATTGTAAATTTCAGCACAGTACTTTTAAAAGTTATGCCATTTCTGATGTTTGTTTCATGTTTAAAATGCACATACGAAAATAATGTGGATAATGGATTGTTCGTTTAATTTAATTAAAGTTTAATTTCATTATCCTTTGTCCCATGTACACACCTTGGACTCACTTAAGATGTCATGCTGAAAATAAAGCCTTTTTACACTGAATCTGTTCTTATATCCTCATTTCATGTATTTAGTCTCGCACCGTTTTATTTCACTGGTATTATATTCCCCAAACAGGGGATGTTGTAATGGCACAGTTTCTCTGTGTCTTTAACAAGATGCAGACTGGATATTGCCAGATGATCATCAAACATGTTGTATTTTCCCCATGACATTGACAAGAAGCATATTTATTGTCAAGGTTAGATTATTAAAGGGAAAATTTAAAAATATTGTGGAAAACATATTGTCGGAGCCGTTGAAGTTTTGCCAATAACTGCCTGTCAAATACCTGTAAAAAACATAAAAAATGACAATTACTGTAAATGCCTTTTTGTTCACGGGGCATTAACTTTCGCGGAATCTTTTATCCAGGAAAGTTTTGACCAGCGAACAAAAAAAACAATTAAAGTGGTAATAATACTAATATAACGGCAAAGAGGCAATTGGTAATTCACTATTGCAGGCATAAATCAATTGATGGGGAAGCAAATGACCATCGTCTACACCTGCTGGCTGCCCTTCTTGGTCATAGTCCATTCACCACCTGGTGGTAAAACATAATTTTACCAGATGTGTAGTCAAAGCTCATGCTTGTTAGAGTGTAGCTGTTTTTACCCCCTACACAAGTGAGCTCATAGTGACACACACCAAGTATTTACTATTAAATGGCATAATACATGAGTCTGACCAGTGTTTACGGGATTAAAAGACTTTGTATTAATTCTTCACAATTCTCTTAAATTGCGATGATGATAGTCAAACCATGCTGAATTTAATTATTCACACATGCTGTGATTACTGCTCACTCTGTGATTACCAATGCTTGTGTGTTGACTGAACACCTAGAGGTAAGGTGTTAATTTGTCAATTACCATGTTTACTAATAATTTGTGTAAATAACAGATCAATTTGCAGATGTTATTTAATTATTATTATTGAATATCTAAATCCGGGAAAATAACAACCCCGCGAAATGAATTTCAGGTAAATCCGCGAAAGTTTATACCCGCGAAAGTAAAGGCATCTACAGTATCTACTCGAAGTCACAGTTCGATTCTTTCTGCAGAATGTACATGTAGCTGAGTTGATCTATGCCAGCAACCAGCCGAGGTCATACATTACGTTTTTCTGAGTTCTGAAGAGTTTACTCCCACATTAATGCAGGCCAATGACTTGAAATTGGGACCCCAAGCCTGTTAATCTAATAAAAATATCGGATAATAAACAGTTAATCTAATAAAAATATCGGATAATAAACAGATAAAGCCCCACTAACAGCTAAAACTACATTGTATTTATAAAAGGAAAATCAGTTTCTGTATTTTTCCCAGATAGAAAAAATTATAAACTTTCCATTTTCTCCATAAACTGAAAGTTTTGATTTCTTATTTTTCTTTAAAATCAAATTAAGTAAAAGTTAGTATTTTGAGGGGTTCACCTCAAAATATTAAAGACAGGTTCGACAACTCTCACAACAGTCCAACCATTTAAATACTTGGTTTCAGTTTTTTTAGGTTTTAACTACTAATATTTGAGAATAAAGTTTTGTCTTTATTCAGTTTCTGTAAAAATGTTGAGTATTGCAAATACCCTACATGTAAATTGAGTTTTTGACAGTCCCTGTTCAGTTTTTCATTATTTTTTATCGCCTAATACCAGAGTTAAAAACCGACCTCTTTGAAGCCCTGGTTGCCAGTGATCGATGTCAAGGGTGTGTTTTTTTCACCCATTGTGCTGGCATGCCGTCATATAGGTGAAATATCCCTGAGCAAGGCATTAAACATCAATCAATCAATCAATCATAGACACCATTTTGTTATTTTAAGAATTTTTTTTGAAAGAGCTCATGAATGAAACCAGAAATTTGACAGAAGTTCTATGTGTGCCATATACGAAAACTGGGCACCGTATACTTTAAAGCTAATGTTGTTAGATACTGTCATACAAATGTCTTACAATCCCCTTTGCCTAGTTATGTCACCTGATTTTTTAATGAAGCCTAATACATGTATCTGCATAACTATTAACTAATGCAAGTTTTTTAAGGAAACAATCTGCAAATCGTTTAGCGGTAATAATGGTGTATTGATGGTTTGTTAGAACCATTTATGGTTTATATTCCACTTACAAGCACTAGAGCTGAAAGAAATATCGAATATATTCGTGAATACCAATTAACCTACTATTCAGATAGTAAAATTGATATTCAAATTGATATGTCTCAAAAACGAATATTCGCATAGTATTCGAATAATAAAAACAAATATTTGAATATCAAAACCTACTATTCGTTTCAGCTCAAACAAGCACGCAGTTTCATTGGCTGAACTTAAGAAATAGACTAGTGTGCAAAAACCACACATCTGCAATACACAGCACGTTTGTCAAATGTAGACAATTTAGTGGTATAGACCATTTGTTAGAACCGATTATGATTATTTCACTTAATACAAGCACACATTTTAATTGGCTGAACTTTAGAAATAGTAAAGTGTGCAAAAACCATCTGCGATACACAGGGAGTTTGTCAAGACAGTTTGGTGGTATAGACCATTTGTTAGAATCGATTATGATTATTTCACTAACAAGCACGCAGTTTTATTGGCTGAACTTTAGAAATAGTAAAGTGTGCAAAAACCACACATCTGCGATACACAGGGAGTTTGTCAAATGTTTGGTGATGAAGTGGTTTAATTTTTTCGGAGAAAACATACATGTAGCGTTAAAACACAATTTGGAATAAATCTGCCATAATAGAGTACCAAAAATCCTAAGGCCGCCGCCTATAATCTTGACAATGCATCATGGAATTCAGTGCCATATTGAAAAATCCAAGGCCATATTGAAGGGTTAAGGTTAGGTAACTTAGGTTATCGACCGTTGGTTTAAATAATGTTTGGTTTAGCTCTGTCAGCCTCTATGGTGATTGGTGGGAGATTCTTTGGTGCTATAAATGCATTGTACATGTCAGGGGTCGAATTAGAACAAAAAAGTTGAGTGCACCAAGAACATCTAAATATATAATATAGGTGCATGAGAAAAAAAATGGGTGCACACTAAAAAAGATACCTACAATTGTTTTGAAATCTAGGCAGTTTAGTTCATCTACAGTTTGCTCTGTTACTTTCAGTTTGATAACAATCTTGACAAAATATTCTAGATGCTCACTGTGCACCCGTCTGGAACATTTGGATGCACAGAGAAAAATCTGGGTGCAGTGGTGCACCTATGCACCCACTATTTCGAGCCCTGCATGTACATGAAGCCAATTTGTTGTTTTGTTCTGTCTTTCTTAACATATGTACATGTTATACATGATTTATTGATTGGGTTTTAACGCCATGCTCAGGGGTATTTCACCTATTATGACGGCGTGCCAGCCCAATTTAGTGGAACAAACCACCGTTCATGTCACTGGCAACATAAAAGGCGAGACAGAAAAAGAGCAAAAAACGACACCACAAAAAAAAATACCACAAAAAAAAATCTGCTTCCTGATGCCCTTTTCTCCAAGAGCATCAGGTTTGAGGAAACTAGTCTTGACGTCACATGGTGTTCTTTTTACTTCCACCAAGAAGAAAATATAGAAAAGCCAATCGTGCACCTTAATGCTTTTTTTTTTTTCTATGCCTTTGTCACCGTTTGTTTGAAGTCAGTAACATGTATATTAAGGTGGTTTTATTTATACAGGCTTGGCTACTGGCTAGAAAGCCATCATGTATTATTAAGTGACTGTATAGGTTTGTACAGCTTAATATACATGTAACCACTATTAAAGAAACCTTGGCAAATACATGTACATGTATATAATAGGATACAAAGTAATAAACACATTTTTTTAAAAAATGTTGGATCTGAACATTTTGGTTGTTAACATAATACTTGTATGTAAGAAAATGATGCCCCCCTCTATATCACCTGTATTATCCCCTCCAAAGGAGCCCCAGTGTAACCATGGTGATATATCTAGGTCATGGGGAGCTATCTATAGAACAGGCAATGTAGACAGGTCTAGGCATAAAGTGAACTCCACTTGTTCCTACATGTTACATAGAAGAGGGACATGTGCTTTAACAATCCTTCCAATGTCATGTTCTTGTAGATTCTTCTACTCTGTGCTAATCTAGCCAATCAAAGGGCCTAAAATGATGATTATTCCATTGTGGGTGGGTGGGTGACTGTATGTACACATTGATTGGGGGTGGGGTCATCATGACAATGTATGATATTACTTATTAGTGTGATCTCCAAGGACCCGACAGGTCACTGGAGTTGGGATTCTAGAACCCTGTTGAAGACCCTTGTTATTATTTGGGTCAGCTTGACCTACTTTAATTCAGGCCACAAGTTGTGTTGGCATGTACATGTAGTAGGGTTGGCTGTTGCTTGTCAGTTTCTGTGTCCCAAAACCACCTTAACACAGGTGTGAACCACTTGAAATGTGAGTTTTTGTTACCAACACATTCATACTGTTTTCTTTATTATGGTTACGGTACCTAGAAATAATGATTACATATTATATAAGCTTATAGAATACGAGATCTGCAGGCATTTTTGTTGTACATGTAGATAGTTAGCTTATACATCATGTTATTGTACCATGTATGTTCTTGCACACAATCAGAATGTACATCATACATGTACAGTACATACATTGTATATTGTAAAAATAAGTACTGTCCAGTTACATGTACAAGCATTTAATAGTGTTGGCCTGTTGGGACACATGGAATGTACTTGACAAATTACATGTAAAATGTGCTTTGCAATGTACAATGTAGTACATACGTACATGTACTACACAGGGTTCCCACTCACCTTAAAAAACCTTGAAAGTACATTTTCAAGGCCTTGAAAGTGCTTGAAAAACGTAGGTTTTGCTAAAAGGTCCTTGAAAGTCCTTGATTTTTTTGGTTGTCCGGTAATACTATCCAAAAGAGATAAATAATGGGACCAACAAATTTGTTTTCACGAATGCGAATGTTGTCGTTGCTTCGTTCCGCAGAGACTGGTCATTGTAGTATTGGTAGTGGTAAACCAGTCTGCCACGGGCAAGTTAATGTACATGTAATGTTTCCGACTTTCAACCTTAATCTCAGTGACCGCAGACCATATAGTTTACACTGGAGTACTAGAACAGATTGATATAATTATTTGCGATCAGATACATTCCAAAGCTACATATAAAATAAAACA
>JAVFBY010334974.1:0-10070 GCA_034781015.1 Tonicella lineata
GCCCCGCGAATAAAAAGGCATCTACAGTATATCTTTTTTCAAAACTGCACCCTTAGTGTGTGGAAATTGTTCATTATCTTATTAAAGCCACATAATGCATTTATTTTTTATGGTGAACTGTTTATGTCTCGATATATGTACCTAACATGAATTGTAGGGTATTAAAAATTATGTCCCAAAATAAATCGGTGATCAAAAGATCAAATAATTGGCCGTGGATGACCACTGCGATTAGCAGGCAAATGTGGACACGGGATAAATTTCACAGAAAAGCTTAAAAGACAAACTGTCAAGGTCCTGAAGACATAAGCAACTTTATTTTAAAAACTATCGCTACTGAATTGTGTTTAACTTTTAATGCGGGTGCCCTATAGTAATTGGCATGTTCGTCCAACCAAGCTCTAACTTTTGAAGGAGTGATCAGCATGGCGGGAAAAAATGGGGAAACCAGGAAGCTCCTTCTCCAGAAGTTTGTCGGGCTTGCAAGAAATTTTCAAAAACCTATAAAATTTATTTAGAGTTACTGATTTACAAAATAAATAAGTGGCGTAGCACCACATTAACAAAGTTGGCTTATTTACAGAGAACTTCCTTTGTATCCCCATTATACTACTAAAGTAAGATGGATTACATAATGCATACTTTTTAAGTAGCAAACAGTTGAACTTTTACCATTTTAACGAAAAAATACATTAGAATTTGCTGCCTTTGTATTCCCTATAAAATAGTAAAATAAGATTGACTATATAATGCATACTTTCTAAGTAGCATTTCAGCCTCGTTTGGCCTCGAGGTGCATTATGGGAAGGATTATACATTTAAAAGTGGTACCATCGTGTTCAGTGTCCACGATTACATGAAATCACATCTTTTTTGCTAATTTAAGTGAACTTTGAAAGCGAAGCATTTTGATTGTCCCACTTGGGATCTAATTTGCATAAAATATGAAAAAGCCTTCTGATAAGAATGTGTGCTTTGGTTCGAAATATTCTGCATCTTTGGATATGTTGAATGCAGTAGACTTATGTGCTGTGATATTGTACGAACCATCCGTTAAACTCAGAATAAAATATCAGTCCATGGCATTGTTTGATCTGCCTGATACGTGTTACTGCTCCGATTTTGTAACCCTAGGCAGAGCAAAGTAGTTCAAAGCACTGTGGAAAGTACGGTGTATGAATATTACTACACAACAACGTACAGGTTTGATGTAAGAGAGAAAACGGAGCATTCCCTATTATATAACAGCATTTTCAATAAGCGAAGCTCTCATAGACCTGCTTAGCTTCGCCGCAGGTAAACACAGGAACATCTGCGGTCGGGTTAAAACCTGGTTGCAGACTCACCTATACAGGTAGCTGGCGAATATACCGTTATATAGATGAATCAGGAAATGAAATGATCAAATAAATCTCAGAATGCAACAAGCTATACAGATATTAGAGTTACGAAGAAGTGTCTAACGTAACGATCACTCACAAAGATGACATCCGCTGAATTATGTTACTTGTTTGTGTTTTTTTTCATAAATAATCCAGTCTTTTAAGAAGAGGTAATTCCTGGCTGAAATAACTCAAAATCTTAATTAAGCTATTTTAAGGCCAGCCAGTGTTAATTGATTTTAGAACTAATCAATCGACCAAAGTTCCGAAATCTTTGGGACGCGAACATTTGACGCCGTATGATTCATATACAGCGCGGATATTATATACAAGAATAATCGCGACTATTATTACTTTCCAAAGTAAATTAATTCGATTTGCAAGTAACAATAAATGTTTAATGCGAATGCAGGCATTAAGATTGTCCCCAAAGATATCTCAAGCCATTAAGTGTCAATCTGATTAAAATAATATCTATATTAGCTCCTCGGTTGTATTATCGCAATGTAGATGTGAGGACATACTATAGCAAACGGTGTAGAATGACGTCAACTATAGTGTGGGGTTCAAGAAAGGTCACCGTTTAAATTCTGCAATGCAAAACCAGATAGCAGGTACTAGGTAGCTGTGGTAAACATAAATGCTTGAAAGCTAGGGCAGTCCGAGTTGAATCCCAGACTTACATAATATGAATTGATAAACGGCCCTCTAATTGGTCGACCAAACGACATCATTTGGTAGGACATGTCCTCAGATCTACATCGCAACAATACAATTCCGAGGAGCTAATGTAGATTGATGTAGTGTTGGTCTTGTTAGACAAAGGTCCCGGGTTCGATCCCCGGTGGATGCATGTCACATTTGATTTCTATGCATTTATAAACATATAGGACCTACACATATTATAAATGTAAAAAAGAATAATTATATATTTGGGGATGATATGTAGAGCACAAGATGCGACTGTCTCGTCTCTGTGTCAGTGTTTTATTGAGAGAAAGATTGACAGCCTGTTGACTATATAGTCTTGGTGAACTATCGTCGGCCTCTAGAGAACAGTCGTAGTCAGGTAAATCTACAGTTTGTCGAAAAATGGCTACAAAATGTTTTATTATGTGTTTTTGGTACTTTCAGACATCATGAATAACATTAAAAATTTATCACCGGATAGGTTTTTTTTGGACCCTAATTCACTAAAATGACTTTATTTTCACCATAAACTTGTAAATTTGTTGTCTACACCTTGGTTTAACGATACAAAAACAATGAAAAGCAGTTTAATTTACATTAAGTAAGCAGGTGACATATAAATCCAATATGGTCTAAAAAAATATCGTCAATTTACTAGAATGGGATTGGTTGATGGATTGAAGTTTAACGCCGTACTCAGGGGTATTCCACCTATATACTTACCTCAAGATGACACGACGCTTATCAGAATTTAACAGACGATAATCACTAACTTCAAGAAGCAGACATGTTACCTTTCGAAGAAAGTAAAACCCGTGCAAAATGAACAAACGGTTTTATACACCGTTCAACATAGATGAGTAGGAGATCCTAAGTAGGGATTATTAAACCCTTCAGGATAAATTACTCCAACCTGGAGTAGAACGCCAATATCCGTGCTAGCCAAAAGGCATATTCTCATACCTATGCCTATAATCACGTTAAACCATAAGTAGTATAGTTTACACATAATGACGAGTATGCGTTATTATCTAGCATCCCTTTACAGTGTATCATGCAATACACCCCCTCCTCGAGCTCAGCCCGCTTCACAAAGTAATCATGTAATAGATTCTCCTCACCGGCTTGGTGAGATAGCGCCTGAGCATAACGTCAGTATGTTTGGGCGCCTGCGCACCAGTATGAAGGTATAGCTCCTGCGCACGGCATTGTAGCTATTACTTTTTTGATGTATGTTTTGTGTACTTATTTATATTTGTTGTAAATAATTATTTTATTAATTTATTTGATGTAATGTCGAGCTCTTGTATAGCAATGGAAAATTTTTAGTAGCTGGCAAACCCAAGCTCTTGGAAAACACAAATGTATAAAAAAAAGTAACAAGTGTAGTTGGTGTTTATCCATGATGTCCTAAAGAAACGGCAACAAATGAAACCCAATGTAACACAAAATTGACTGGCAGAGTTAACTCCCTGGCCTGACTTTGGGACTTTAAAAGGCGCATTGACATTGTGTTACACATGCATTATCTTTCATAAATTGAATTTTGTAAAAAAAAAGATACCTCAATAGACACGTCTCCATTCAGATGCACTGAACTTACCATTAATTTGTAATTAGCATACGGGTTCTTATTGAACTTCGACGCAGTCCCTGTGTTTAGGTTTGCGCAAACAAACGGCAACACTATGTATACAAATACCAATCCACAGGCCACACAGCTGTCTATTTTATATGTTCATGCAATACACTGCGTGATCTCAATTGCCACAATGGCAACGCCTTCCTCGTGTGTAGTAACAAAACCCCGAGGATAATATTTATTTAGTAATTTTATTTACATTGATTGACATTGATTTATATTTAATTCAATACATAGTTTAATTAAAGACAGACCTTGACCTCAGATTATTGCATCATATTTCCCAACACAACCCTAGCACGTCATGATGCACCATATTCCATCGCATGTTCCATCAATTGCATAAAACTTTCCTTCAACAGGTCTGGGCCGGTTGAGCGCTTATAAAAGCCCCTGTTTGTCAAGGACTTGCCACTTGTCTTGTAAACAACACGCCTTATAACAGCTGTCTACGTATTCGGAGAAATTTAGCAATCAACCATCTCACTATGTTAACATGTGATAAATGCTCGAAAGTCTTCAAGTGGAAGCACCACCAAGTCCAGCACCGTCAGGTGAGCCACAATCAGATCACGACTTACTACGCCTACCAGGCTAAGCAGACCTCCAGTTTTAAACGACACCGTCTCGTCCATAAAGTACCCAAGCGGATCCCGTGGCGTGCCCAGCATCTGAGGAGCCCAGTGGGGAACCACCGGCTAAACTTCTCCGTGTAGAGACACTTCAAAAGGATGACTATCGCCCCAGTGCTACAGCAGGCATACTATCACCACGACAGGCTACACTACCAATATCGCCGACTACACCATGACCAGCCACCCCGCCGTCACCAACAATCCCTGTATCAACGATACCGCCCCAGCACACACAAGCATAAACCCCGCATGTTATAGCCTTTCAACCAGCTGAGCGGACCATATGCCCTGAAACCATACCAGCGGACGTCCTACCTGAACTGGGGGACTTGATGGACTTCGCGGCCGTGTACAGAGACCATTCGTTAACAGTTCTACCGCATTTTCCAGCTCGGGGACCGCTACAATTTCCGCTTGACCGGTGTGGGGTCGTTATACGACGACGGAACAGCGCTTTCAAATTAAATTTTCTTAAGCTACGACCTCGAGAGACCAACCAAGCGCGATATTTCAACGCCAGCATTAACTCAAATCCTAACATCTCATATTTGATTCAAGACCAAAGCACGCTGTCTACACTGCTCCTAGATCAGCCAGATTGCTATATCCACGACCCGATGACCCGGGGTCATCGTCAACGTCCAGAAACTAAATGGGTAGTCGAGCACGTCACCAATGTGGTGTTTTACATCAATAAATTACCTGACCTCCTCATCGGTAAAGCACCTTTGCTATTACCTGACTACCTACGAGAGAACAAAGGCGCCAGCGGCTCCTTATACCGGAAATTTGTGCTGTTTCCGACGTCTTTAACAATCTAACTCGACGCTCTAGAAAAGCTATACGCTGTCATTATTCAAGTGTATGAGCTGACAGCAGAGGAGGTGGAGCGTGTGAACCACCACCGTGCTCTATGTCTTCGGCCCTCTTTTGGGAACATCACCATGGCATTAAATGTGTGCGAGCGGCATTTCAGCAACATCATTGACAAGGGGCGCTAATCCCACCAGTGCCAGTGCCGTCAACTTTCAGCCGGTCACATCATTAACACCGCCACGAGCATTTATGCAACATCACCGTGGAGAAACCCTACCCTAGCAGCGTGTAACACAACGCATCGGTCATCATGGACGAGTTCATCGAAGCGGAAATCCCTATTTTATCGGACGATTGATATTTTCAGTACCGGGCGAGTTTGGATTTCAGGGCATACCTCGAACCTTTGGGGGCGTCTGAAAACTCAACGAGCAGTCACACGGAGAGGATCGGCCGCCACACCCCGATGAGCGTCAGTGTGAACGTCAATGTCCCAGGCTATTAACGACCACGGTGTTTTCAATCTGACGGTAACCCTACGACTTGATCGCAACCTTTGTGGAGTAGCTAAACACCATCAGTGCTGCCAGCTATCGTCTCATGTTAGAGCAATTTGCCGATGCCATTCGACAATTAGACGCCCGCATTCTACCAGAGACACATGAAGATCTTAAATCAAAACATCCACCCTACGCCAGTAGGGTTGAAATACCTCATTCAATTACTGTCCTGGGCTTCAACACTTGTAAATGTGAAATAAACATGGTGAAGCGCTACATGTGCCCTTACCTACCACATGAACCCTTACCAGTGACACGCTCAAGTACGTCACATAAAACAACATAGCCACATCGCTGTGGTGGCCGAGACCCTCCTCTTTATAGAAGTGTACTTTCCTGGCACCTAATTTCAGTGGATCAAGGCTTATGACTGCAGTTTCATTAGAGGGGGCCTTCTGCTACACCCATGTGGATAGTTTAGCGCGACGACTAGACGAGTCTTCCACCACATAGGGCCTTCAACAACACGTCTAAGCAAACAGAGATGTCTCTCGACGACTACACAGCCCTACAGTAGGTGTGGGACCGAAGGGATGACGACCCTTAAAAATGTCCTCGTTTGGTACAATGACTTGATGCGGTATCCTCCATAGAAGCGCAGAGAAAATGACCACTGTCTATTCTGGCCTGGGTGTGAATGCCTTTAAACAATGTATCAGCATTCCAGACTTGAACCCTATGCTACGTATTTCAAGACCTGCCAGATTACTTTTCCCTGATAGAGCAGCGAGAAGACGAACCTCGCGGGGGCAAGACGTGTGAACGTAGGGTTTGATGCCAACGCCTTATACCTATTCTGTCTATCCTCGGACATGTCAGCTGGACACTTCACACTCTGGTTATCCACCCGGACCGACAATGGTGTGTTTAAAAATCAACGCTCCAGCACCCACATCGCAGACGACTGGTTAAAGTGAAAAGCCCATACCCGAGGGATAGCCATTAGTCACCAAGCAAACAACACAGAGAAACGTGTAAGTGATCGATAGTGGATGGCTTTGCTATGGTGGAGGGGCGTCCAACGGTCTTCCAATCCAAACGCTGTTTCTGGCATGGAGATTAATGTACCTACGACCGAGGTCAGCATAATACGAGTGGTGATAAATAAACACAAGAGCTTCGCAACACCAGCGTCTCGAGATATACAACACATATTTAGGCTATGGCTACTTGGAAGTGTGGGAGTGCGACTTGCACCAAGCCCTTTGCGGTCACCCTAGGATCACTGACTCCTTACAGGCCCGTGCCCAACCTTAACATCGCTTCAAGAACCGGACCTAAAGTCAAGTTAGACGCCGTCCGTGAGAAGCAGCTGTTTGGCTTTTTATAATGCGACCTTCACGCCCCCGACCACCTTAATCATACATTTGCTGAATGTCCATCCATTTTTTAAAAACATGATGGTCTTTGGGGGCGGCATCGGGACCACATGAAAACGCATGCTGAGACACACGGTATTTTAAACCAATCCCGACGGGTGTAAATTGGTAGTATGTGCGAGCCACTCTTTCAATGGTACCTCAACCACGGCCTGGTCGTGACTAAAATCCACTAGGTGTTGCACTACTGACCCAGTACCTGTTTCCAACCCTCCGCCGACACTGTGACTGTGTTTTGTCGAGCAGGTGATGTAATAACTGATCGGTGAAACCATGAAGCTCTTAGGAAATTCAGCCTATTTCAAAACTATGGCCAATGTAGACAACCACACTGAGGGACATATCGCGACATGAAAGCGACTCGCAAACGGACCAACTCACCACGATTCCGATATTCGACGGTCATAAGATCAGCTCCAGAAAGAAAACGATCAAGTACAACCTCTCCTTATAAATTGGGTGTATGCTATATCAACAAACCACGCTGCGTACGCTACGTACGCCTTCGAGGCGGAACGAAGCAGTTGGTAACCACGCTGAAACCACTATGTCTTTGACAAACGAACACCCTGTCTGTTCAAAGAGGAATGGAGCGGAGAACAAATGACATCCCATTGTTGCAAGACCTTATATTGTTCAGGCAGCGGTGGTGATAAGTTTGCAAGTAAGGGTGTCTGTCGACACAACGTCACCATGTCGATTTATCTCAACGTACACGAGACTCAGCAGATTGATGTCGACTGCAACCGAGGGATGTGACGCTTTGTCCGTGACGACGAGATGCGGTCTTTCTGGCAACACAAGGCGGTGGAAACGGAAAGCGTTAGGCGATGGTGTTTCCTTGTTTCAATTGGACATTTAAACACCCCTTCCTCCACGGACCCTCCACCACACGCAGACGTCCACCATCAACACCCTGAACCGACCGTCTGAACGAGACAACTCCCGAGCCAGGCCACCCCGAACGACCAGCCTACCCGAGCCAGTTCACCCCATTATCCGTGATGTATATAACCGGAGATGATCACCACATCCAGCACCACCAACGGTTATGAAGACGTAACCATACACCTACTTTACCACCACATGGTTGTTCCAACCACGTCGTAATATGATTTCCATATCCTGGTCCAAGATCTGCAAAGCAGACCCCAGACAGTTGATAGGGTACCTCGTAGCGGCTGGGATGTTTAGTGAGACGGTGGTGGTGGCTGCTGTTGCTGTCCGTTGTGGGGCTTTCATCAACCGCAGTTCCACGAAAGCCATCTTTTCCCTTTTTCCAGTCAACAACGACCAGGCGAGACAGAGATGAGGGGTGCCGCTAGGGCGCTACGTAATAAAACACCACATTTCACGATGGCTCGCTTCCGTTTGAGACTGACGGCTTTGTCGGCGAAGAGTCGGAACTGTGTTTTATACCGTTGTAAATCAGCCTTCTGATTTCGCGTGATGATACATTGTCTTTAAAGTATTTTAGACCACACGCACAGACAGGTCATCAATTGCTTATCACTACAACACACGATCACTCGACACACTTCAGGAGGTTCGGTCGCTATCACGCGCATCAAAGGGAGCTGACTTTTCACTCGAGCTGACATGATGCCGAAGGTGCTTTCACGACGACTGGTGGGGCGTGCTGTAAGTTTTTTAAAAATACTTTCGGCATGTAGAGGTGCAGAATATGGCCGGGCACGATGTCCGTGTGTAAGCGCAGGCGGTCCGCTGTCGCTTGGTTCATGTTAATGAGTAAATGCCCATGGGCTTCTCGTGTTGCGTCGGCAACACTCTCGCGTACAAATTTAGTGTGACCAGGGAACGTCTGTTTGCCGATGTGGGTGATTTGTGAGGCGTCTCTGAGGTTTTCAAACACCACCAGGTATTTGGCGTTTAAAGTATTGGTGTGGTAATCTTTCCCTGGGTGGAACCATCAGTGGCGCTCACGTCACTGTGAATACTTTGTTAAGAGGGATGTGAGGCGCTTATCGGCTTCCTCCATGAGATGATCCACCACCAATAAGGTATTAACACAAGGATGGACCATGTGCAGATCGGGGACACTTTCGTGGAATTCGACGGTCGGCATGCTGATGTACAGCGATCGTCCCTCTTCATAACATCACACGATCCGATACAGCGCCGGGTGAATGAGCGTGTAAGCGTGTTGTGCCAAGGCTCGTGTGAAGAAAGATTTCCCATTCTAGGTTAACCCAGTGACCACGGCTGTAAAAGTTTGTTGGAAGTGCGTATCCATTTTGGGTATGAGAGTCGTGTTGTTCTATTAGGTGGCGCGGAGGTGGCAACGTGACCAAGCAGGACTGTTGTATTGATGTAGAAGGCGCCCGACGACACACCTAGGGCGAGCAAGACACCGCACACGCCATACTAAGTGAGTCATTTGTGTCGGCAGCGGCAGAGCCATAGGCGGTTGTTCAGGATGACGTCCATCTCTTGTCGCGGGCCATCCGACCCACTTCACTTGATGGTAGACTTGACGACGGCGTGTCTCTGTCTTGAGAATCTCTTGCACCTGATAGTAATCGTCGAAAGCAGTGGTCACGTTTTGTAACTCAGCCTCGTAAAACGTCCCCGCTAAAACTCCGCCGTTCAAATGATCTAGCTTGCACAAAACGCGACGCCGCGTGTGATGCTGCAGGATTTGAGTCCCGTGCTCAAATTGGGTAAGTATGTTTTTTCACGCTGAATTTTTAATGTACTGATCCGGAATTGACCTCCGACATGGAAGTGGTCTTGTGTGGTGGGTCGTACAGAACCCGCTCCGTAGAGACAACGGTGTTCAGCAGCTTGATGCTGCACTGTGACATATACCCCAGCAACCAGTTTGGTCATGCAATGTTAAAACGGTTATAAGTTACCAATAATTGATAGACCGGTCTTGGTTGTTGGCATATTCGAAGGCGTATTCCAATTTTCTTTTCTTTGCAGGATATTTAAAGGCCCACTAA
>JAVFBY010335196.1:0-10068 GCA_034781015.1 Tonicella lineata
TACATGTGAAGCTGGCAACGTCTAAAGGGGTTTCCCTGATGACGTCACAATGGTAGTCTATTTCCAAATATAGAAAATAAATGGCTTGGACCACTGTACCCCCCGGCCCAGTGTGCCCCGCTCTCCCCTAATTTGAGGACATGTCATTTAGAAAAACTTACATGACAAAATAACTTATGACGCGTGCATTTTGTCCCAGTCCACGTAAAATAGCGAAAATCAGGCGATTTCATTGGCTGGTTAAACACCTAGTCATTTTTAAAGATCACGTCAAAATGTGTCGACTTAAGACGCACTTGGCCCACCATAGAAAAGCGCAAAGAGATGAAGGATGTTAGGTCTATGATTGTCTCAAACTGTAGTCGCAACCTAAGCATTGCGCAGTTGAATTCACACATTCCTTAGGCCTACTGACACGCGTGTAAAAATCATGACATGCAATTGAACTTGCCTTGTGAAATGTATCCCTTTACATATTGACAAATATGAGACTTATTAAGTGGAACGAAGCTAATTTTAGATTGAATATTGTCGTTTATAACGTAGTCACGCCTGAGTTAGGATCCGAAGATTAAAATACAAAAATTCCGTATTGAATTTCAACGATTGACATTGGCGTAATTTTGTTACAATCTAGTTCTTCCATTATCTGTTAACTGTTTTCCCAGCAGAAACATGCCGACTACCTAATGTGGATAACGGAAAAGTGTTACAAAAAAGATGGTTTGGCAGATACAAAAGAGTTGAGGATGATCGTATACAAGAAGGGGGGTCATTATACGTTCAGTGCGATTATCGGTATGTTCTGCAACCAAAAAGGAGACAGAGAGAGGACAGGCGAGAGATAACATGTAGGAAAGGAATTTGGGCGGATGTCCCGAGCTGTCAACCGCGTAAGTTGTTTCTTGCTTTCGGGGACTAGCCTACTAATAGTCCATTCGATAACTCGCTGTCTGACATTTGCTCCAGCAACTATTGTTGAATTTGTTCTGACCCCAATTTACTTTGACAACAATTGCTCTGGCGACAACTGCTTCAGTTAACTGATATTTGTATAAACAATATCAGTTGTGCACAATTGTCGTCTAGACAACTATCCGCGGAGCAAGTGTTGTTATCCCTCGAGTCTGTTTTCATAATCCCGAGTGCCTGATGTGTGACTTAAAAATTAACCCACACGAGAGATATCCAGACTATATCCAATATGTTTCAGTTAGAATGATAATCTTTTCTCACACTAAACAATATTTTGCACCTGCTTACATTTTGAAATAGCGGATATTACAATAAAGTGGCCTATACATTATTATGCATACGCACCAATGAAAAACTATTGAGGCCATATCGCTGCCTCGCCCTTTCAGATGTCCTTTATCATCTGTCATGCGCACCAGTTTGGGCTCTGACAGAAGAGACGGCACTGCAGGTCGTACGATTGGGTAGAGAGTTTTCTCATATACATTTATACTCATCAAAATTCATGCGGGAACACCTCCTGTGAAACTTCGTCTCAAATGCGATGTGGGATGAGCGCACAGCGCACGTTAGACAATCGAAATGGGTGCTCTTTTGTGACGTTTTTCCTTTGCGATGTCATTTGAATGCGTCGCTTCCTAATGCTTTTCGCGTCATGGGACCGGCTGCAAAGCTTGTTTATTTTCGTTTGTTTATTTTTTTTTGTAAAAAAAGAGGAGTGTGGATTTATTTGGGGAAATAATCCCATAGAACATGATGTTGGTGTAAAATTTCCACTCTCGAGAAGGAAAAACCCAACCCTGCTCGGTAGGGATGATTTTTTCTCTCGAGTGAAAATTGTCATCCCAAAAGACCTCCCAAAATCATGTTATGAGGGATAATCCCGTCTGATTTAATATCCCACTCTTTTTTTTATGTATATTTATAAAATATTAGTTTTATCTAACACCCTTTATTTTAGTATAGAATTCGTAATTTTGTGACATTTTGAATAAGAGAAAACTAACAATTCGCCAGCAGGATATTTTGTGTGGTAATTTGAGAAAATGGTCGAGATATTTTATCATTGTATAAAAAAAGTTAAAGATATGCATTCTAAATGGTAGGCCCCAATAGATGAACCTCAGCGTAAAAAAAAAACCACAGACGTGAACGTCACTGACGGCAACAGCATCGACAAGAAATGCGCCGATGAAAACCGATACTTTAAAATACAAACAAAAATCATTTATCGTAGAGTAATCATCCTTGGAGCCATAGTCTCACAACACTGGTAATGTTTTTGAAGCAATTGTCCGATTTTTGCAGCAAATGCGGTTGGAGCAAATGTGGTGCAGCTGAAGCCTACACCGGTTTTAGACAAATGAGGCGAATTATAATACTCCCGCAATTGTCACAGCGAATTTCGTTTGGAGATTTTTTCTTGGAAAAGATATAGCACAAGATATGTATTTTGATTAATCACGTGGCGCTTTGTCCTTTGTCCTGTCATTTGATAAAATACACGAGTAACTATTGGCTTGTATTCGGTACCAAGACAAAATGCATCTACGCGAAATGTCTGCGAATTTATACGATAATTATATCTGAGTTTAGCCCTATTGTACCACATTGCCACATAACGCATACCATGCATTGGAATCTATACGAAAAGCGCAATGAGATAAAGGATGTTATGACTATGATAGTCCTTAGGCCCCTATATGACGTTTTGATGTTTTAAATATCTATACTGTAACATCAATGTTGATACAGTACAGCTATTAAAAACATCAAAACGTCATATCAGGACTAGGTCTATGACTGTCTCAATCTGGGCAAATGTGGCGCAGCTGTAGCGGAATACCATGTTGCGGCCTTCCGCGTACTAGCTGCTTCACATGAACCCTATTAAACTCAAATTCCTTGCTCTATTGTATGTCATAATTCACACAGAATACCATAAATTCGTGAGAAACCGAGCATAAAATAAGTGGAATCTGAGCAAATAACAGAATTTAAATATTTTTAGCCGACTGCTCGCAAGTTCCTGCACAACCAGATCATGGTGAAGCTAAGGTGACTGGCCAGAAGCATGGAGATGAAATTACGTACACGTGTGATGCTGGTTACAGTTTGAAGGGAGCCTGGAAAAGAAAGTGTTCATTTGGCCGATGGTCTCGGGGTCGTTCAATATGCCAAGAAAGTAAGTCAAATATTTTCTTACAAGAAAAAAAAATAAAAATACATGTATATTTGTTCAGGGGTGTAGTGTGATACTATAGTTTTTCATACATTATGTTTAATGCTATATTTTAATCCTAGCTTTGATGGATACAGTCGACAGTTCCGGACATTGGATAAGTCAGGGTATGTTCGAGAGGACCGTTAATCGTTTACTATAGCAATAATTCCGGACAAACTTACATAGCCATGCTTTTACGTAAAATAAACTTTGTTCATAAATTGGCGAGAATTCATTCTTGTTCGATGCGAAGTTGACAGTTTTGGATGGAGTGGTTGTCAGGGCAGTGAACCATTTATATTATCTTTCTCGCTAATTAAAGGTTAGAATCACCGCAACTCATTCGCTCATTTTAACATATATATATATACATATTAGGTTGTTTATTCAGTTATTTATCTCTTTATTTTATAATAAAAAACATATCTGCAGCAATTACTGATCAAAGTATAAAATATTTATATTATGTATACATAGTTATGACATTATGTATTGTGAGCTAGATCTGTATACAAATATCTAAGCCTATTTACACCTGTAAATCTGTTATATGGTGAATAAAAATTGAATTGAATTGAATTTAAAACAATACCTGTAAATAAAAATAAAACAAATATTCATTGGTTATAAAAGCAAGTAGTCTTTGCGAGACCAGAAAAAAATGTAATAATTTTAATTGAACGTAAAAAGGGCGGGAGAATCTAAAATTTTGCCATAAAGTCTTTGATCTTCATTGCAACGCCTCACATTTTAACGGAGGGTTCGGTATACATTTTAGCAATGCGATACACAGAGAGTTGATAACTGATTCACACTAATGTTCTGTCAGACAAATTTCTGCTGTTTGTATATTGTTTCTAAACTTCCACGTAGCTTACAAAATTGAAGTGGAATTAAGAAATGACGTTTTAAGCCTAGAACTTGTGCCGATTCCACAAAGCAGATTTATACTTAATTAAAAAAACTTTAAATGCTTTTAAAAGGCAAAGTTTTGAATGAAGACATTTAATTATTATCCTCATGTCAGTAAGTAATAAATACAGACATGTTCAAACAATAAAATGAAGACAGGTATCCAAAATGTAGAATTAAGTATTTTGACTTAAGTCAGAAAATGTTTTGTAGAATCGACCCCAGGTCAACTTGGGATCCATCTCAACTCATCTCATCTCCACTACCAGCATCTAAGTGCAACTGACTGCATCTGATTTCACGCCGATCGCAGTCGACCTGTTCGATGTTGCGTCTGGGTATGACTGGTTGCATTGGAACTCAAGCGAGTTGAGCGTGTTCTACTTTTCCTCAACTGGCTTGCGATCGGTCAAAACAAAAACATCACGCTATGCATCAGAAGTGAGGATGGCGAAAGATTAAAAGAACTTTGGAGGGAGGAATCAAATAGGAAAGTTCGCCGTCAAGCTGATTGAATAAAAACATTCAACTTTGGGTAAAACAAATAGGGGAAAGTGGGGCATAATGGACCAGTAAGGTAAAATGAACCATTGCGATTCTAGTCATACCAAAAGTGCTGACATCTGTCTTGACAATATTTTTTTTAAAGCCCATGTATCGAACACATCGTCAACAAAATCGCGTCGGAAAGCATGCCCTAGATTTGATCTTACAAGCCAATAAAATAATGACACGACGTTGATCTAAGTGAAGTCCAACTTCGCACCATTCGAAAGACACATCAACAGCTGGGTTTATAGATGATCAATTACTAATAAGGCCTTGACATAGCACAGGCGTATGGTCCACTTTTGCTCCGCTCGTCTGAGAAGGAAAAGTTAGCATTCGGGACAAAATGGACTTAGCTTATGGGACAATATGGACCATTTACGATTAGCATTGTCGCCTATAGGGCAATATATAGCCTTATGAGAATTTATCGCAGTCCAGTGACCGTAAGATGGAATGTCATCTGGCCATTTGGCGCCTGTGTACCTGTCGACATGCAGAGGCGGAAAAATAATGAGACAAGCAATTGCTGCCGGAGCTATTGTCGACGGAGCAACTTTTTGTTTTCGGGGCAATTGTTGTCCGCGGAGCAACACTTTGTAGTGGCAACAATTGTCGTTGGAGCAATTGCTGCCATTTCCCCCCACTTATGGGGCAAAACGGACTTTTCTTTAACACTTTCCTAAGCAAAATTCTATAGCACACAAAATCCCAAAAGTCCACAAAGAAATATTCTGTTGTCTGGTTGCTCCTGAGGTGAAACATGCTCATCGGCGTCTGGTGTTTGAGAGTCTAATGATGTTAGAACATCTTGATTACTGCTTCTTACAGAGAATGATGTCATGAATTTTCTTGACTTTGCTGTCAACGTTGCCTGTTGCGCTCGACTTTTCCGATCTTGTGTTACGCTTTCTCTCTTTGACATAATTATTGCAACAACTAAGAGGTAACCCGCGCCAGTATTTACTGGTTGATTAGTGTACTGATTTGTATATGCGGCTGTCATCGTTAATACTCGGCCACGGCTTTATTTCTACCTCCAACTGATTAAGTTTTTTTTAATTCTTTTGGTGTGTTTTTTGTCAGCTAGACTTGTTGACCTCTTGTGATACTTTACCTCTTTAAGGAAGATAGTCCCTTGAATTTCCTGTCAGATTTTAACCATAAGAAAAATGGTCCCTCATATGAAATACATTTTAATATATACTTCTTAATCAAGATCATCTTACACACATTTTTGAAGTTGTTCTTTGATCCCAAAATCTGGCGAAAAAGATCTATCTTTATCACGTAGTTCATAGGAGATCACTCGGGAATCAGACTGCTGTTGGACGTCATGAGACTCGCGATGTTTTGAGCGTAAAAATTGTGTGACAGATCTTGATGACCAAATTCGTTGTCGGAACCAAATTGGTATTGAACAGGTACGCAGCGTTACTTGCTGGACGAAGAAATCTATGTGCCAGATCAGTTAACTTTGGACAGGATCAAATAAATCCATTTAAGTAGTTTTATGATTTGTTCAGAGAAACAAATTGTTAAACATTTTTTCACAATTTTTCACCCTTCCCCAAAAAAAAAACATGTCGAGAGATTTGGGTTTCGCAATTTGGTCAAGTTTACCTGAGGACTTGTTGCTGCATCGTCAGCATTGAGATATAGAACTTTTGTTGCTTGACACAGAGGCAACTCAATCCGCCACAATTCTTAGTTTTGGGATATACACCATAAACCTAAAAACAGTAGCATATCAAACATGATATATTTTGGCATATGTCATAAATTGTGTCTCTGTAAAGACAAATTCCATATTGACACTCCAGATTACAGGATTGCATTGGTGGGCTGGTAGCGAAGAGACGCATTATGCAGTAGAATAACAGAAGAACTGAAACCTGTGAAGTTGTGAAGTAAGCCTACCAGAAATCGCCAGTAGCCAAATATAGCATAATAGGACGCTTGGCAGCCTTGGCTTTTCTTACATTTGCAGGTTTTCTTACACGGCCTTCAACATTTTGTTGTTTCCATTAATTTTGGAGAGGGTATTAAATCCCAAACAAAATCGACGATGGCACAAATCGGCCACCATACGTCCTGAGAGGAGATGTTTGATAATATTTATCCTACATACTATACAATTCATAACATAAAATTGGGAGAACTCCAACCAAATTATTTATACTGCATAACTTATGTATGATGTTCTCCATCGATGGCCTCAGTAGCTGAGTTAGTATATTGTCCTGCTAACCAAATATCCCGGGTTTGATCCCTAGTGGAGGCATAAACAATTATAAAATCTATATAATGCTCTAGCGGCTACTTTATCGAATAGTTTGACTAGTCATTGACAATAGGTTTATGATAATAGCTTTTGATTTACGACTTGGTATTCCTTTATATCCTTTAAAAAAATGTAAAATGTTTAATATACATTGGTAGAATCATAGAAAAATCAAACTAAGAAAGATTAGATCGTATTGGACATGATGTATTTGGTTACTTGTTTGAGAACATGTGAACACACCCCAAAACCGTCTTGTATATGTTTCTTCTTTTGTAAACATGGATACGTATCTCGTTGAATTGTTTCACAGTTAACAGACACTCCTTTGAATAATACAAATACATGTATAGGTCTATTAGTCCTGAACTCTCTTCATACCATTACCCAAAGTCGAGCGAGTCATCCTGTTTCTGTTTGTGTAACCTGGTCAGCTGTCTATCTAACCACATCAATTGAGCCAACTCCAGTCTGTCTGGCAAATATAAAATAATGATAACAATATTAAGAGCCAATGTTGGAGTGAGCCAAGAAATATCCGATGAACACTTGGCCGATAAGGATTCTTCTTTTTCCGGAAATAAGAGAACCCGTTTAGGGATAAAAAGAGTAAATCAATTTGGTTTACACGCTAGCTCAGCCTAGGCTATATCTCTGTTTTGTCTGCCTCACAGCCCAGTGGTACATAAGCATGCATTGGCTGTAACATGAATTCTGGGACGTCAGGGTGTGACGTCTATGTATCGACGTGTACGTCAGAGCGACAGCAGATCAGTGTCCAAAGGCCCACTATAAAATTAGCTAAAACTGTTTATAAAAGGATGTATCCTAAAACGACCTTACTGTCCGTCTTTAAAAATTGCGTTACATTTTCAAGTTCACTCAAAAAAATACTCTGTTAAAAACACCAGAGTACTCTGTTGAAAAGAGTGAACTCTGTTCCATTCCACAACAGAATATTCTGTTAAATAACCCCATTATCAACAGAATATACTGATATTATCAACAGAATATACTCACTCTGTTGTTTTCTTTTTCAACAGAGTACTCTGTCACTTGCCATACAACATTTTTTGAGTGTTCTCGTGTGAGGAATTCACCAACCTTTTTGGAAACCACAGCCGCGGTCAATGCAAGCCGGGGAATAGTAAAAGGTCTAATAAATGTCAATGTTAATTTGCCCATCACTAAAGTACAATGTACACAAGCTTCAACATCCACTTGGTTGTCATAGCATCAGAAAAACTATGCAGCTCAATGGTGCCTATTCTTCCGTAACCTTCTGGTTTAAAACATGGCTGTTTTTTTTTATCTCCTTAAGGTCTTGCTTTACCCCTTGGTCGATTTTGAGTAAAATGGTTTTTTCAAAGCTTATAATGATAATGAATATCAATCAGAAGCATATATCTATATATTTTTGAAAAGCTTAGATTCACAGGATTATAAATATGTATATGTTTTGAAGATTTTTTCTAAATTTATTACAAATTTACAACACCTCGACAGAGAAAAATACACTGCATTTTTCGAGGCCTATTTCTGTGAGTCCAATATGTATATCACCGAATAAATTAGTTTATGTTATAGAGTAAACCTTGAACTAAAAAACGGTGCCGCATTTTTAAATTTGTTTTTGCTTAGAGCAATTTCAGAAGAAGTTTTTGTCTGTACAACCTTAGTAAAGCTTAAAAAACGCAAAACAAATCTTTTAAAGAATATTTTAAAAATGAATCTGATGCATCGTTTTTAGCACACAGTGTGCTCTTTACAATGCAGCAGATTTGATGTTTCTACGATGAGCGGTATTCGAGAAATATGCTTTCAAAATGTAGAATGTGCCAAAAATATGAAATGCCTGAAATGGCCAATTAAAGTTTTCATGGCAGTTGTAACGGTTAATCAGTTCGGTCGCCAGGTAATCACTTTAATCCTTAACACATTTTCAACAGCAACAAAATAATCACAGCAAAACTTAATTGTTATCTTAAAGTGAACTATTTCTTATAAGAATTTAGATATCATTTTTGCCAGCATAAAGTTTGAAAGATAGACTTTTATTTTAAGGAGAGAAAAAAAATCGTCCATTTTAAGCCAAAGGGGTCCAGCAAGACCGTGAGGCAAAAAAAACAACTGTTTCTCCAACGTTCCCGGAAGGACCTCAAGTCGTCGGACAGTATCCCAGTCAGTGTTGTCTTTGCACATTTGCTACAAGAGCTGCTTTCCAATCAACAACACCGGAGCCAGGAATCATACGTGATCAAACACATAACTGACCGCTAAAAGAATGCCACGTCGTATTAATGTTCGATCTTGTAGTGTGATGTGGAACTGAAAAAGACCCGACGCAACACACTAATGCACCCTAAGGGGCCCCTCGATGAGCAAGGGTTCAAAAAGACCTTTGTCATTGAGCTTGACGGAATAGTTTCTACCACCTCCTTTGAGTTGGAGATGAACTTATGAAGCCGTATTCCTCACTTGGCACACAACTTTTTACTTTGTTTTAGTAAATTGATAGCTTCCCTTACTGTTGAGACAGACTTCAATCCGCCATCAACATATAAGTCGTTTCGGACGAAATCTACAGCCTCTTTGCTAAATTCTTCCCCATTATCGTTAGCCATAATTTTCTTTGCGGCACCAAAAAGGTGGACTTTCATATGATACTCAATTGCTTCTTGACGAAAGTCACCATTCGGCCACCACCAAAATCTCAGGAAATCTCTTGTGTTGCTTTTGAACAAAGAACGGAAAGAACAATTGTTCTATGTCGCCAATTATGGCTTTCGATTCCACACACATGGAACCTACAGGGAACCCCTATGCATTTGTCATACCTTGTGGTAAATCCGTTGTACTTGACACTGCAGTCAAACACAACTCTTATCTTGTTTGGCTTCTTAATTGGGATGGTATTTACCATGATGTGATATATACCAGCATAGTGCTAGTCAGAAATAAGAAAGAGGGTGCCTCAACTCACCATTTTTCATATTTTCACATAAAGAGAGTGTCTCATTTTCAATTTGAGAGGTGAGTAGGTGAGAGGAGGCTCACGTTACTTAAAAAGTACTATGATCCGCACGGGCCATACGGCGCCCCTCCACTCCCCACGAGATTTCAT
>JAVFBY010335529.1:0-16738 GCA_034781015.1 Tonicella lineata
ACTTTTATACCACTTAAAATCGTTGCTATCTGAATTTACTGAAAAAGCTAATTTTGAGGGCGTATGCCACTTTAACTGTTTTTTATTGACTTTTTCCTCATAATAATAAGATATAGGAGAACTCAAGCAATGTACCAATGCACTCATTCTAAGCAAAAAAAATACTTCTTTTTTTAAAAAGACTACATGTATAACTATAATACATATAAAGGCCCATTCACACAGTGCGATTAGTCGATACGACTGAATCGAAGCGTGTGAACAAACGTTCACCAAATAGGACATGCTCTATTTCTTTCGACTAGTCGCATGCGACAAGTCGTATTGACTAATTACATCGTGTGAACGCGGCTTAAAGTATAGGTCCGATTTACAAAATAGAGAAGCATCTTTCTGGTGACTAAAAAAAATGAAAAAAGTTAAGTTGGCATTACGTAACAAATCTGACAAACTAATATTAACAACATTTTCATCAACCTCTCTCAGTCAAATGTGCAACCTGCCCACGAAAAAAAAAAAAATATTGCTTTGAATCACAGTGTCATGCAATCTTGCAAAATACAATGCATAACAGCAAAAAAGAATATTAAAGATAATAAATACATATTTATTAAGCAGTATGGTTTGAGCAGTATCCTATTGACAAAACTCTGGAGGAACAGTCATTTTTCAACAGAGCATTTACTTAATGTTTCACATTTCTGTGAAGAGTTGCTTTTCTGAACACACTGCCGTCATATAAGTGAAATAACTTTGAGCACTGTGTTAATAACAAATCAATCATTATCAGAGAGTCATTCAGTGTTGGTTGCCAACTTGCCATCCACATCATTTAGATCTGTTTATTGTTAATGTTTATTATTATTAATGCTATATCAAAAAAACAGTTGTTTCAAGCCTTGGATAGAACAAGCCTTTTGACTTTATTCCTGCCAAATTCTTATTTAATATTAATTATGTTTGTAACATGTATATTTTTTGGGTGAATAAACAAAACTAAACTTAACAAAAAAATATTCTACTCTCACAAATTAACTCGCCAAACATTCATACCTACTCTCAATGAATAAAAAAGCACAAACAAATAGTGATGAAATAATAAAATAAGTGTTGAATTTGTAGAGACGACTTTCAAGGGACGGCACAACTTGTTACTGAAATACCAAGAGATAAAAAAAATTATGAATCCGTCTTACCAGATTGTGAGCTGATCTCTATATCAAGACAAAGGAGGGGACTGGATATAAAAGTTAAGAGTACAGGCTATGACACAGTGATTGTGGAGCTGCAGACACTTGACTTATCTATGCCCCTCCAGTCTGTCCGCACATCCTTTCATTGCATCCTTCCTTCCTTCTCAGCAGAGAGGAGTCCTTTATCTGGCTTATACAGAGCAGTGTCTCTTACACACAAACAACCACTTGTCTCAAACAAGTACCATGCACAAAGACCAAGATTTGAATTAAACATTAATTGTGCCAAAAGTTTAGATGAAAGTTATCAAGATAGCCAAGTATGAATATTTAAGTCAGTATACGGTGCTAAATTTCACACAGTAATACAGAAGTTCATGATAAATGTTAATTAACATAAATCAAGAATTTTAATTGTCTCCCATCCTGCTGATGTTTGAAAATTAAACTTGAAAAAATGATTAATTGTTATAAACAAACACACTAGTTTGAAGGACTATCTGGTGGTCAATATCAAAGTGTCCACATGTAGGCCTATCTATGAAATTCATTATTTGTCATAACCAAATAGTTTATGTCATCAAATAAACTTCCTAAAATAGCGTAAACAAGGCTGCAGACAAATACTGTGAAAAACAATATATCACATGGGTTCTTTCCAATTAACTTTACTTATTAAGTATCTTAGTCACTCGCAAGATCCAGTAACTAATCTACATGACCCTTTGTAGAAGCTCGTTCGGTTTATCCAATATTGGCAATTTCCTTTTTAAATGGAAGTGGAAGTCCTTTCATGAAATGAACACCTATATCCAATATTAAGAAAACAATTGTAGATGTCTGAAGGCAATTGTAGAACTTCTTTTTTTCCAATATGACCAGATTTTTTAAAATGTCCTCAAATTATCAGCACTAATTCCCAATCGGATTCCAATTGTAAAAGTGTTAATTTTTTTCAATATCGCCAAATCTTTTTCAAATGGAAATCCTGCATGCAAAGGGCAGTCAGCACCTACATATCCAACTTAAAAGATGAACTGTAGAAGATAAGAAGACTTGTGTTAAAAAATTAGCATGTATTAAGTCTAATCTGGCCAGTCCCCAGTAAAATAGTTTCTGGCTTTTCCTGAAACAGTCAGTGAGTAACACAAGAGTGAAGAACCCCTCAGCTGACTGCCATTTCTAACAACACATTTATAAGGCTCTTTCAAAACACACCAACTAAATCTAACCACTGTGTAACCACAGGGAACAAATTTCCTCTGAAAGTGTGTGATAAATTCCTGTATTGGCCCAGCAGCTCACTAAAGAGAAAGAACAGACTGGGCTATAACATGGACAAGGCAGTCCTTCGCCACAACCCCTCTGACAGAAACCCTTAATTAGAGCTGCTAAATGGAGTCATGTTTTAGCCAATTAATCAGGAGTAGGAAAATTATACATGTGGCTAGTTTTTCAAGAAATTAAAAGATGTTTAATTTTTAAAGAAGCATGGGGCAAAATTTAAAACAAAAATGAATAATGCAGGTGTTTTATTTTCTAAGAAATATAAAATTTATATGTTTTTAAATAGGCAAAAGTTTTGAACTAAAAAAAGAACAACATTTAATATGCTCAATTTTTTAATAACAAAGTATTTACATATTTGTTACTTTTGAGGGTTTACCAAGGTATAGCAGTGAGATATGCAATAAAGTAAATCCCTTAATATCAGTATGCAGGATTTCATAAAAATAATTATTTAGCCGGCTATCATAACAAAATTTAAATACTTTACTTGTGACATTCAAAGAAACTTTTAAATTGTATGATAATAGTGCACTTAAAAAGGTTTTGTTTTTTTAATTGATCTATTTACACAGAATCTGGCTACCCCCCTTGTGGGCCTCTTTTTGAATAAGTGACAAGTAAAGTGGCTGTTTGTTAAGGGATCAATACAGTTAGGGAGTAAAACACAAGTTTGACAGTGTCCGGTGTGGGGGTGTTAAAAAGGGTAAGGGTGCAAATGGCTAGTTTGTTTGAGGAACAGTGGCTTAGCACAACAAACAAAAACACACTTGGAAAAAAATATTCAGCCCAAAGACCTGTATCAAAAATATCTTGATGACAGAATTAAAAATAAAATTTATATTGAGAAAATGTTGCATGCCCTACCCACATATTATTATGACATTTCCTTTTTATTCTAATAAATACTTCTATCTTGTTTGACCTCTAAAAGAATGAAGTTTGACCTATGGAAGAATAAAGTTTGATTTACAGCACAAGCTTTAAAAACAAATTGATTTTTGCATGTAAGGAAGATTGGCCCTCTAATTTTACGGATGTTTGATCTCTTATATAATAGTCTTCGACCTCTAAATAAAGAAGCTTCATCTCTAAAATGTAAAAATTTGCTTTTATTAAAAGATATACTGCCAATCATAGCAGACAACATTTATGCACATATTTATAATGCACGTGTAATACGTTTTTTACCTTTTTACCATGTACATCATGTCTGAATATTATCACATACCAGACAATATTAGATTCAAACTCCTAACATAGAAAGTACGTTGACAACATTTGATCAAATTTACTGTTAACGAGAATTGATTTTATCATTAAATTGTCGTTAACGATCACAAACATTTGTGTGTGTTTATCTAGAATTAACTGCCGTCTTGCCATTTTTAAGCTAAGAACAATCATTGTTTTGTTCGATATTTCTGACTGGATTTGGGAAATGCATGCTTACATCATCTCTTTGAGTCATTGCCGATTAGGACTTGCAGATGTTGACAGATGTCAAACTTTGTAGATGTACATGCAGGAAATGCTCTTTTTCATAAATATTTATCTATCAATATAAATAATATCTATTAATTGAACATGTCTGGGGAGTTTTCCCCCAAAATGATGTGTCAAAAAAACTTATAATACAAAATTATGTCACAATAAACATACTTCATTTAATGATATTTCATTGTCTTACAAGTTACATTTTGTTAAAGTAGCCCCATATGCATTTATGCTTACATGTATTTCCCAGTGAGTTGTGTTTTATTTGTTCAATAACCTAACCTTCAACCTCAAATCTTGCTCCTTAACAAGATTGTTTTAGTCTCTTTTTTCAGGACTTTTAGCTTTGTTTGTTTGATTGGTGTTTAACATCATACTCCAGGGCTTTAGCAACAAAAAGAATACAGTATATGTTGTACATTTGTGACAAGTATCAAAGTAAATATTCAGGTTACTTATCAGTTATTAATTTCCTTAATAAAAATCTGAATATTCTTGAACTTTCTTCCATTCATGTTTCTAAATTAATAACAATTAGCTCGTTATCTAGGGAGGGCAGTTAAGAGCTGCAGGTAAACGAAGCGAGGATGGGGTTTTATTAGGCTGGTAAACATTTCTCTATTTAACATAGTGTCATGTTTATGCAGTGTCAAAAAACTCCCTGAAGAATAGCGCTGAGCGGGGGAAGTGATTTATTTAAACGCTTCCAAAGAATACGGTAAATTGGCAGAAGTATTTGTCTTAAAATTAATTAGCACAAGGAGAGGGCTGGGCTGTTATGTTAGTTAGTGTCGGCTCACCTGAGTCCTTGATTGCCCCATCCTATCTCACCTGTAAAGATCAATTAACACCTGGGTGAATCTGCCTCATCAATACTTACCTGCTCTATTCTCAGGTGTCACAGACGGTTAACACGTTCAAACTCATTAACCCTATCCGCTCAATAACATTGACTGGCTGATGGGGGAAAGCAATGGGAAGTTCATGCTACAATTGTTAGCCTTATCGCCTAAGCCTCCATTAGAACGGGACTGAAGGGTAATGTAATAATTTTAAACTACATCTAATTTAATAATAAATGTAAGCTGTTTTTAAATCAAGACCATACATGTATTTCTAAATTTAATATAAAATGTATGCAGAAAAATGTGTCAGCCCTGTTATCTTAGCCTTCATTGGAGAACATCTGAATCGTAACAATTTACATATTTCAAAAGTAAGTCACATTGGTACAAGTTGATTAACTAAAAAACGACAAATCATTATGTTCTAGATAATTCTCTCAGAGACAAGTCTTTAATGGACTATGAACTATGTAACTACATGTATGAGTTGTCATGATTAAGTTACATCCTGAGAAGACAACCATTATGATTACTTACCAGCCACAAGCTTTTATTTACAATAACTTTGATTAAAATTTATTGTGTACATTTTGAGTTTATGACGATTAACATAAATAAGCCATGGAGTCTGAGATCTTTGGCTGGGACAGCACATTCAAGAACAACACTACCAATTTGGCTGTGATGGCACATACAAGACCAAAACTCTAATGGCGTTGTCTGGGATGGCACATACACAACCAAAACTCTATTGACTTTGGCTGAGATGGCACATACAGACCAAAAACTCTATTGACTTGGCTGGGATGGCACATACAGACCAAAACTCTATTGACTTTGGCTGGGACAGAGCATGCAAGACAAACAGTTGTTGAGTAGAAACAATTTTGCAACACTGTGTACATTTTCACCTTGATTGACAATTATGTATCAATGCAACAGTATCAAGTTTTATTCAGCTAAAATCAAGGGGCTAGCCATCACTTGTGAGATATATCCATTGTAGTTCTTATGACAGAACACCCTGGCTGGGACAACACATGCCAGGCTAACAGTCTACCAACTCTGGCTGGGACGGGGCATGTAAGACCAACACTCTACCAGCTGAGCTACAGCTCGCAATATAATGCCAGTTGTCCTTGTTGTTTTATAACATATGATTATTCCAAAATGTGTATAACTATAGGCTTATTATTATAAAACATGCCAAACTTTAATGAAACTTTTTGGGAATATTCTCCCAAAAAGTAAATAAAAGAAGATTAAACTGCATAAAATAAATAAGTGTGGTAGCATTATTTGTGATAGTTCGTGTTTGAGTGAGAGCTTCCTGGTGGCTTTATGGTGCTTTCACAGCTAAGGAGCATCAGGAAAGAGATTTGTTGTGGTGTCCCTTTTTTGGTCTTTCCTTGCCCTTTTCTGCCTTTTATGTTGCCAGTGATGGCAAGCAGTCATATAGGTCAAATACATGTACCCCTGAGCTCTCACCCAAACATTAACACAAATAAAATTCATTGGAAATGTTCCCAGTTTAACATAATTTAAATTGTTTAAATTCTGGCTTATTCTGCCAATATCACAGTGTTTTATTTCTCCTCTTTTTCTTATACATTTGTTCTGATTGTAGGCCTATTATAACTGTTTTTACTTATTTGTTATATGCTTATTCTATCATCTTATCTGGACTGACTTCTTATATGGTTAAACATAATTTTATTGGTATCAAATTCATCATTCATATTGGTTAACTTTTAAACTCTAGCCTATCCTATCCATTTCGCAGTATCTTATTTCTCATACTCCATTGATTGATTTGATTGGTTAATGACTTTCCCTAGATCGTCTAAGTTAGCCTGATTAGTTTACAGGTAACATATTGTGTGTCAGGTGAATGACATATGGTGCTGTCTTATAGACTCACTCTGATGACAAGTTACCTATAGACCCAATTGCTAAAGTGACAAGAAAATACCAAAACTGATCCAGGCCAGTTGGGGTTTAATTAATCTCTGGGCGTCAAATTGCTCTGTCTGTCGTAAGGTTCGTTACATTCAATAACCTAATAATCCAAAGGAATGAATTATCAGACAGACTTTTTGGGCATAGCACTTTGGTACTTGAGGCAAGTTCCAGTTGACTCTAGATATTGTGGTATTTGGCAACGTACAGATATATTTTATAAATGAAGAGACAGAAATTGTGCATGCCTCTACCGGGGATCGAACCCGTGACCATTGGCTAAGCAGGGCCATCACTCTACCGGCTGAGCTACAGAGACAGATGACAGACCCAAAATTTCACCCAACTAAAGCCAGTAAATCTTTCTATATGTAAGGCATTACAAAATACATATAATTATATATGTACAAAATTTGTTCTAGAGTTGTCTGTCCTTAACTCCCTCTCTCTTAGAAAAGAAGTCTCGATCCGTATGAAATTTGGTAGGCTGGCAAATTTATATGTGAACTGAATGACCAAAACAACAGTGGAAAACATTGAAGTAAATACTTTGCGTATAAAGCTAAGCTTTATGTACAAATTGTATGCAATTGAACGTAAAGTTTACCACAGAAGAATTTCACATGAAAAATTAAGATTGATTGATTGATTGGCGTTTAACGCCGTACTCAGGGGTATATTTCACCTATATGACGGTGTTGAAAAACTAAGAAGCTCAAGCAACATCCTATTTTGTCTTTTTTTTTAGTTCTTTTATGGGTAGTGACAGTAATACAATAATAATAATACAAACATAGCAAATTTATTTTAAAACATTTCCAGAAAAAAAATCAGTGACAATTTATTAAGGGTACCACTAACCAGGTCCAGTATACATCAAGTACTTATACATTTTTCAAAAGTCGATTAATAAAAGATAACGATTCATCATGTATAGAGCACACCAGTTGTAAGTCCATTTGTAAGTTCTTTGTAAATGACATGTTTAGGTTTGCAAGTGCCCTGTTAAATCAAGCATACCATTCATTAAATATCATTTGTTCATTCAAGGACAGACTCGGAGCTAATGCAGCGAATTTGCTGTGGCCTTAAACACCAAGCAGTCAATGAATCAATCAACATGTATTAATTGATTGTTTAATCATTAGTGATTTACTGTGAACTAAAGATTCTTACATTTGTTTCCACGACAGCACAAGCACTTTTCTCCAAAATCGTTTAAATAACTTTTTTTGTGTTTTTTTAATTCTGATTTATTTGGGGATTTACCGTTACCCAAGATTACACAGTGTCTCCACACGACACAAACGATGATCTTGGCAAATCAAGAGGTATGTAATCAGCACCATCTGTTGTTCTTAATTACCTGTGTCTAACGAGATAATTCCATCATTTTATTTCAGCCAATTGACGTGTCATTATTGGACGGGAGGCTGTCACACAAAAGACCAACGCAGCGATTAACCGGTAGGACGATCGCCACGGGCTACCAGGCAATAACCAACACGACAATTAAACCATCGCACGACCGGGAATCTTCAAGGGAGAGGATATCAATCTATAGCCATCTTTTATTGTCGGCAGGATGAAATATGACCAATTTCTGGTTTGCACACAGTGTGTTTCTATTGATTGTAATAAAGCTATCATTGATCCTCTCATAAAGGTGTGAAGATTGCCTTTAATTAAACAAAACTTTACTCAATACAATACAAATTTTATTTGAAAGCTATCTGGAATCTACATCAAAGTAACATTTGTCACAAAATCTAAAGATGAAAATATCAACTTTATTCTGTCTCAGCCTTCAACACTTTACAAAACATTATCTGTTCCATTATTTAAAGGGTAGGTGTTACATATATCTCAAAATAACGCCAAATCTGTTAATGACAGTTACAATTATTCCATTTAATGTAAGATGTGTAGGCAGATTGAAGCTTAATGTGTATAAAAGCTTGTTTTTATGGTTTTAACACAAACTTCCTATCTTTTAGAGATAGTTTTCCAAATATACTGTAAATAAAATAAAGTTTGTCACCTTTTTGCAATTTGTGAAAGTATTATTGCATGTGACCAAATAAATTTATGTTTTCTGTAAAATCCGGATTCTTTCAGATTAAAAGAAAGAGGTGGCCCTGCAGTCCTGTACGGAGCTCAGTCTAAACAAATTTCTGAACTAGAATCTGTTCTTTGAAAGCGCTATCCTAAATAAAGAAAATGCTGTTAATGGTCATTATCAAAATGCTGCAATTTTATTTTTATCCTAACCATTGGCAACAGTGACTCCAGAATGTGTATATGTACAGTTTAAAAGCTTTGTAGAAATCTGCATTATTGGCAGACATGTATTTCTCAGTTCCTTTTCTAGTGCTGCCAATCTTGTTCAAGATCTTATCTGTGTCGCAAGTGTGACGGGGTGCGAAATTAATTCCAAGAAAAAAACTTCTTGTTGTCGGACAAGCAAATATCACTTGTCTCCTGAAACACTTCTCAGTGATATGGGAATGACGATGTTCGGAGCTGAGTCTTTCACAACGCAGCAATCCATCACCCGTCCAGCTATTCTTAAAGACAATTCTCAAGCAGAAAAGGAATACTCTAGAAGAGCCAACTCAAAGTCAATGCAGTAAAGAGATCAATTTTGGTTTAAGTTATGTCTTGCCGACTCCAATGTCTATGGCACCTCTTCAGACTGTGAGAATTCGAACAGACTGTTCTGAGATTCATCAACGAATCATCTCGCATAATACGCTCTCTTAAAAGCTTGGCAAATATTCCCACTAAGAACACGCAAATGATATTTACCCTTCTTTCCCCCTACTCATCGTAGCGTTTTATGATTTCATATTTCATCTGAACTGTCAAGACAAGAGAGTAGAGAAAAGCATTTAGTCAGGAATTATGATTAGCAGCCCAGCTGTCCCCAGGTAAATCTTCTCACCTATCTTGTTAAGCCCTCAGGTAAATTTACCACAATTATCACACCTGTAAGGTTCTATTTCAACATTCACTATTAATTGAAAACTAATTAACACTTTGATTAAGCTATTGTGTAAACCTAGCCAAGAAGGCCTATTATTCTCCAGCTTTTATCTGTTCGTTCATAGTTTTTATGAATAAATTGGAATTCAACTTATAGATTGAATAATTTTACATTTTCAAAAGTTCTAAATGAAAGTTCAATTTAATTATAATACATGAATTTTAAACTTATTTGATGCAAAACTCAATTCAGAACAAATTTTGTTTATTTTTTTTTCTCCAACAAAATTGCTGTTCATTCATTGTAAAATTAAAATTCCCAAATTAGTAACTTTCTTTTGCCAATACCATACCAACTCCAACCAAATCAATAAATACATCCATATTAATTAACATGTTAACAATAATTATAATAATATTTACACTATTTAACATGCCATAAAAAAAACATAGCAATGATAAGAATGCTATGGACCATATCACAATTTTGACAAATATTTGTT
The DNA here is from genome assembly GCA_034781015.1 of Tonicella lineata. NCBI lineage: Eukaryota > Metazoa > Mollusca > Polyplacophora > Chitonida > Mopaliidae > Tonicella > Tonicella lineata. The sequence goes on from JAVFBY010335529.1 coordinate 10,270, forward strand.
TTTTAATGATAATGGCAAAAATGGCAAAATTTGCCCCAAATTGTTTGTTTGTTTGATTGGTATTGAAAGTTTAATAAATCTATATAGATCATTTTAGAAATGCTAGACTACAATTGAAAGATAACGTTTAGAGCAGCATCTTTAACAGTTAATAAATTGGTGCAATAAAGGAAATGATTTTTAATTCTATTTTTAAAGTACTGATGTTGCATCTATTACGACAGTCTATTCATATTCCTGTTTGTTTCAATATTAAGAATTTATTATTTTGTGTTTGATTTTGTGTTTTAAATCAATTGAAAAAAAAAAATTAAATTTGAAGATTGATCCTTTAATTTAGTTTGATCCTGACATTTTTTAGTCTTTTATTTCTGTTCTGGCACATCAAACCCCAAAAATCTATCTCTAACCATCACAAGTTCTAGTTTTGACAAAATAAATATGCAAAAACTAATAAATTTTTAAAAAGTAATTTCTTTTCAACTAAATATGTCAATCATTAATTGCATTTAGTTTCAAAAACTTTAAACTGAAAATAAAACGAAATTCAATTTTTTTTAATTCTCAGCTCTGCCTGAGCATAACTAAATAACACACTGGCACAAGGACTTTGACTATTTAAAGCATAATCATTACTAAATATTGATGCCATAACTGGCAGATATTGACAATCTTTTCATGTTTGTCTCAATATCAAGATGTTATTATGAATATATTAATAGCTAGTGAATCTGTTGCCAGTAGCACAGATTTAAAATCCCTCATACCTGTACTTAACGAGATATTGGCATTAACACACCTTTCAGGTAAATTGATGCGTCAATAAGCTGATTAGAGAGAGATTTACCTGTCCATGACTGCCTCTTAAGGTAACCCTAACTAACAACACATCGTCTCAGTTCCTTCAGTCAATGTCTCTTCATAAAACTATTTTATTTGAGTAAATAAAGACAGGACTATGCATTCAGAAGTCATTTGGCAGTGTCTGTTTGTTTAGCTTCACTTTAAGTCGGCACGTGCTCCTTAACAGGCCTTACATCTTTTCAAATTTCCCTGAAAACTGTTGTAAAACTGGGCCCTGATGCTCGCGATTGGAAGCGAACTAAACAGACAGGAGTCCTGGCAGCACCTTAATGGATGCTGTTTCCGTTTATCTGTTTGCTTAACTTGACTCAACAGCAGGTAAAATTGCTGTACCTGAACCAGATAAAAGACGATCTGTTTTCCGCAATCACTGCACCTCCCCAATCTCTGCCACTCAGCAAATTTATACTATTTTCCTTCGTCGTAAAAGTGTTTGCATACAGATCAATAGTTATTTCTTTATGGTTGTTTTTACGAGGCGTATCGGTCGGTTTGATTTTTAACTGTCTTAATCAGGCAGCCATCCAAATATTAATGACAGGCAATAACTTAATTAACAGGTTTTTTTTGTTAAGCCTATTAACGTAAATCTACAGAGAGAATATAGATTACTTTAGCAACACATCTCAACTCATACTTAATACATTATCAGAGGATCAATAACAAATATCAAAAGAAAATTATATTAATGCAGCCTTTGTACTGTTAGTTTTGCTTGGTGTTATGAGTCGCATTGTGGGTTATTCCACTTATAAGAAAGCAATGTCAGTCATCATGATTGTTTGTTTGTTTGTTTGTTTGATTGATGTTTAAAGTCATACTCAAAGGTATTAACTTATACAACGACGGATTCTCCACTTTTCACTCTGCGCTACTGTGGAAAACTGCCAGCAAACATCATAAATACCAACCCCACGATAGCCGAAGTCATCTCCTGTGATTCCCTCACATACCTATGTACATGTACGCAGGTGATACAATGAAAGATGATCAACAGTCAAACATGCTAACCACTGAGCCATGGCACAGACCTGTATTAATGATGCAAGTTGGCTAGGGAAAAACCATCCCGACTCACTCCCGAGTCTCCTGCAATTCACTTTAAGACAGGGACACATGAGGCTGTTTTCTACCCTCATCAAAGCAATTTTTCTGGCAGTGATTCAGGGCAAAATTCTGTTGTGAATATTGCGGCTTAAATTAGGACACACAATGCAAATGTTTTTGGTGATGTTTATAGTCATATGATTCCATAAATCAGGACATTTCTCAGAAATTTTTGTAAAAGTCATGTGGATTTAATACAAGTGACCAACTTATGCTGTGTGCTTGGTCCATATGCCTTTTTGGTTAAAGCCAATGACATTATTTGATCCTGGGTGGCACAGAAAGGACTCCATTGTTGCGTCATGACGCAATAGGCCAACAGACAACCAGGCCGACGTCATGATTGACTTCTGTATCGCGGTGTGACGCAACAATTAGCCATTCCAGTGCCACCTATGATCGAACACCGTCATCAGCCTACAGCGAAAATCTTAAACCAAAAAGGTATATTGCTTAAAAGAATCCACTCTGCTGCAGCTGAACATTGATTGTTTGTTTATCATTGAAATGTTCTTATCAACCATGTCAGATAGGAGCGAATTTTGCTAGCTTATTTCTCTGCTTGCAAAATCCGCTGCTACTGTTATGGACGAACAGAGCATATTCATCTTGTGTGACCCTGTCTTGTCCACATTGCATGATTGGTATATAAAACACCAGTGAGTGATACAGTTGTATGAGTCGGTGGAGTAACCACCTGCGATGTCACTGGTAACAAAATATGACACAGGACTATCACAAATGAGAATGCCATAACAAATCAACTTCCTCAGGTAATAAATAGTAATAGTCTTTGACAGACAATATTAAAATTTCATTGTTTTATGATTGCACTGGGCCCCAAACGAAACTATTTCCCCTAGTGTGACACGTCACTAGATTAACAGTATTTTGGTTATTTTAGGATAAAACTTTTACTTTTTAACAGAGTCTAGTTCCGAACATTTTGCAGACTGAGCCCGGCCCGGGAATCGAACCTACGACCCTCGGAGTCATGCACTGAATGGCAAGCAGTTAATGTCGGCCACCTAGACCACTCAGCCTACTGGCCTTCTAAAAAAAGAAGGTTTGTCAGCCGAGTCTAGATGGCAGACATTCACTACCCCTCTGATAGGCTAATCACACAGCTCCCAAAGCTGGTTGCAATGAAATAATGTTTGTGTCGTTTAGAAAGTGAGCGTTTACAGCATTTGCGTTATTTTTGTATTAGAGTTTCTTAGTTTTGAACAGATTCTAGTTCAGGACATTGTTTGAGAAGGCCAGTTGGCTGAGCGGTCTAGGTGGCCGGCATCTACTGCTGGCGATTCGGTGTCTGACTCTGAGGGTCGTAGGTTCGATTCCCAGACGGGGCTCAGTCTGAAAAATGTTCTGAACTAGAATCTTTTCAAAACTAAGAAAATGTTATCCCAAAATAACAAAAATACTGTTAGCACTCTTCTAAATGACAAAAATTATTATTATTTCGATACTAAATTAGTTTCAGTTTATTTGTGATAAAACGCTCCTATATTTTATGTGTGAAATGGAAATTAACTTAGGCCACATATATGTGTAAAAGATCAGAATTTGTTCAAATGAAAAAAAGAGATATTTCCCTGCATTGTGATAACACTTTTGTATTGAATGCCTATGTTTAATAAGACAAAGCTTTTGATACCACCATTTTTGAAAAGCAACAGAAATTGATTTTTTAATTAACCATTATGTATATAATTTGAATAATATTCCATAAAAATTTGAATACCATGTGAATAGTAGAAAGTGATATGCCACTCCATAAATCTGCTGGGTTATCACTTCCACCACTCACTTAAGCAATATTGATGCTATTCTTACTTCACTGTGTAATATCCCCTATCTAATTGGAGAGTTTGGATTACCAGACACCTAGCTACTCACCTGTACACTCACTATAAACATAGGCCAAAATGCAATTAGGAGGGTTTCAAAGGAGTCAGGTGATGCATCGAAACAGACATGCAATCGTTGGATAGATTATCGTCTTTGGGACACTGCAAGTCGATAAATTAGATCGAGAAGTTGTGTCGAGAATAACGGGTTGCTAAGGACGATTGGATGAACGGAACGCCCTTTCTATTGCGGACAAAGACCACCTGACAATACACAACGGTACATTATCTCTTTATACTCATGTTGATTAATTAAATCTACCTGTTCTATTCAATGATTAACGACCCGAAACACGGCCAATAGTGTTGTTAAGTCAGGGTCAATTTCAACCCATTGATCCCAGGGGCTTTACAACAGATAGTGTGAACGCAGACAAAGTCCTCAGTCAAGAATTGGAAATGCAATCATGGAATAGACACAAACACCTTAATGTTTTATCTTTCTTTCATCTCAATAAAGTCAAAAGAAGTCAAATTTATGTGGAACCCTAGAAATAAGAAAACAAATGTTTTATGGTAGTATCCATAGAATTATAACCATAAAGGATCCAGAAAACTACCATAAAATATATCAATATCATCTTTGGTTTAATTTTCTTGAAAAGAGAAGGACATCTAGGTAGCAGACATTTATTGCAGGTGATTCGGTGCCCGACTGAGGATCAGGAGTTTTATTCCTGTTAGGGGCTCTGTTCATGAACTCATGTTCATTCATAAGGTTCATCAAAAGTTCATGAATCTTTTGATGGGCTGTTGAACTTTAGTTCATGAATTCCAATTCTCACTTTTTGATGCATGTTCATAAACATTCATTGCTGGTTCATAACTATTCAACAATTCATGGATTTTGTTCCCCCCTGGTCAGCCTGCATAAGTTTCAGAACTACATGTAGAATATTGTTCTATCTAAGAAAATGTTATTTCTAATACAATTAGAAACATGTAACACCTTATTTTTTTAAAATGCTGTTTGTGGCACAATGTGTTAAGAACACTGGCCATTACCAGCAAAAATGTTAAAGACATAAATAAAACAGAAGCAGTAACAAACAGTATTGTCATTTCTGGTAGTTTTTACTTTTTTCTATAAGCATGTCAAATTATTAACTTAATTGGGACTCCCAGTAGTAAAGATAAAAGGTAAAAAAAAAAAAAAACCTACGTCAGTATTGAGAAAATAGCCCAAAAACATATAACCCTGTGGTGAACGGGGTCTAGATCTTATTCATTCTTGTTGGAGATTTTTGTGGTTCTTCTTCTTGTTATTGTAACACTAACTAAATGGGCAATTTGTCTGTCAATAATATAATGATTGTTCTGAAAATTGGGCAGTATATATAATACCTGATGGTAATACACAAGTCATATAAACAGAGCTTTATTTTTAAATTTTACCTGTATTAATAATACATGCCTCAAAGCCTGCAGCCACATGCTTTGTATTTACCGCAGGGGTATGTCTTGCACTGCAAACTTGTTTGAGTGTTTTAGCATTTATTTAAAATTGTGAATTACGTTTAAAATTATATGTAAAATTGTATTGAAATTCCAGCTTAGACTGCAGCATTGTGTGTCATGTCATGTGGTAAAACAATGGGGTGCGAACATAAAATAGTCACAAACATAGAAAACTAGAACTGTTCTACGAGAACGAATATACCCCCCGAATATATGTCTGAAATAAAACTGACAAACAGATCATGTGGGATATCCCTTGTGGTGGTGAAAGGGAAAAGCTGCATCAAGCATGGAAAAGCTGAAAGACTACTTATATCAGTTTCAAATCATGAAATCTGTTAAGGGACAAGTGGTGCTTATATTAAGAAAAAAAATCCATTTCAGTGCATCTGAAAGCAAAATATGTCAAGCTGAAATAATAGCCCTTCAACCATAAGAAGCAAGCTGTACATGGATGGACAACAACATACATGTCATCCCAAGATGTCATTGAATGGAACAGGCTACAACATCCCAAGTTGTGGATACACTAATATGACTCCTTTTGAATGCATCTGAAAGCAAACAATTTTAAGCGGAAATGATAGCCCTTTGCCATGATAAGCAAGCTATGCATGCATGTACAACATGGACCGTCACCAATGGTAATTAGTGGTATTTTGAGATAAACATAACATGCGACACGAGATCAAAAGTGCATAGTTAAATTTGTGCCAATGGGTGGTTAACGGTAACTTAGGCTTGCTGATCATGTTACCAGCACTCACTACGGGGAAGTAGACTATCAGGAGTGCCACCAGCCAGTGGACTTGTGAGAATCTACATGAAAGACCATATATGCACATTTAGAAGAAAAAAAGGTGGAGGAACAGACAGGTAGCTAAAAAAAAATTTAAATGGGAAAGTAGTAGGATGGCATATCATACCTACATGCACATTAAGGCAGCATATATGTTAAAAGGGCAATAACTCTGGGGAAAAATGATCAACGGAGCATCATAATTATATCTTGCACAACTTTACCCAATGTGTATCATGCTCACAAGTTTGCACAGTCTTCACTAAACATAGAATACAAACTGAAGAAGAATAAGGCGGGACAAAATCGGCCCTATGTAACAACACTATAG
>JAVFBY010335530.1:0-10067 GCA_034781015.1 Tonicella lineata
AATAGCAACAAAATCGATGTTAGAAGGAACAGCTTAATTTTAGTTGAGGCATTTAGTCAGACATACAAGAGCTTGAGCCAATGTAAATTTCAGTGAAATTCGATAGTCGGTTCTGAAGTGGTCAGGTGTCAACAAGTTTTGTGCCAACTAGCATGACTAGCCCCTCTCTCCCCTACCTTAGGTATTAGATCCTTCTGCGTGAGCTATAATTTAGGCAATTAAAGTATATAATCGGTAGGCTTCTTAAGTTCTTGGACTGTAAATGTCCGAGGGGGATCTACATACTATTTAATTTAGACTTTTGAAACATGCATGGTGCATTTTTCTCCATATGCAGATGTGTAATGTTGAAGAAAAAAAATCGCAGAATTATTCAAATTTCCTTTTAAATTTCTGCATAAATAATTCAAATTAGCTGTATGTTGTTTTTTTCTCGGTCACTTGGTTACTTTTTAACTTAGGCTTTCGAAATTTGCATTATTGCATACTGCATTCTTCTCAATATATGCAAATGTGCAACATAGAATTATTATTCTTCAAATTTCTGATAAATTAAATGCAAAATGTCTCTCTATCAATTTTTTTGTTGTCTCGGCCCTGTCTGGTTTTGATCTTTGTTACTATTTTACTTTGCATAGAACAAAAAGATTCACGGAATTAGGTAAATTTCCTCATAAATAATGCAAATTAATTTTGACATTTTTTTTTATACCTGAGCCTTGACAGAACTATATCTTGGTTACTATTTAGTGAGGGTTTTGAATACAGCATTCATATACATGTATAATTATGCAGATGTGCAACATAGAAATCAGGAAATTATGCAAATTTTCAAATAATTTATGCAAATTACAATGTAGCTGTCTACCAATGTTTTCGGGGCCCTGCTCTATCTGGGCATATTTTTGTTACTATTAATTTATTATAGGCTATTTAATTCTTCTTTATAATATGTAGGCTACATAGATCTATGTGCAACATAGAAATATTCATGTAAATTAACTATTTTTCTAGTAGTTAAATGCATGTGTCTTTGGTCAACTTTTGTTCCCCGCCACTTTAGTGGTAGGGGACTTAGAAATGCTATCTGTCCGTCCGTCCGTCCGTTCGTTCGTTCGTCCGTCCGGAAATGTTGTGAACACGATACAATTCAAGCTTTTTGACCGATTGACTTCAAACTTGGAATATTTCTTCTTCATACTTTAATAGACAGCGGATGGGATTGCATTCCACCAAATTCATGACAACAATATGGCCACAATTACATTTTTTGTGTAATATTCTCTTATTTGTCTTGTGAACACCATAACTTTGATAGGAATTCACCAATTAAGTTCAAACTTGGAATAAAGCTTCATCATATCAAGACGACGGATGGTATTACATTCCACCAAATTCATGGCAACAATATGGCAACAGTTACATTTTTTGTGTAATATTCTCTTATTTGTCTTGTGAACACCATAACTTTGATAGAAATTCACCAATTAAGTTCAAACTTGGAATATAGCTTCATCATTTCAAGATGGTGGATGGGATTGCATTTCAGCAATTTCATGGGAACAATATGGCAACAATTACATTTTTGTGTGTTATATTCTCTTATTTGTCTTTTGAACACCATAACTTTGATAGAAATCCACTAATTAAGTTCAAACTTGGAATATAGCTTCATCATTTCAAGATGGTGGATGGGATTGCATTTCAGCAATTCCATGGCATCAATATGGCAACAAATACATTTTTGTGTGTAACATTCTCTTATTTGTCTGGTGAACATGACAACTTTGATAGGAATTTACCAATTAAGTTCAAACTTGAAATAAAGCTTCAACATTTTAAGATGGCAGATGGGATTGCATTATTGATGGCAACGATATGGCCACAATTACATGTTTTGTGTAAAATTCTCATAGGTAGCAAATGAGGTTGCATTCATTCAATCAAATTCTTGGCAATAATGGGGCCACTATCTAGGTTTCATTGCGGCATTTACATGCAAATGTTTAAAGAAAGTGATTGTGATTGCAGGGTTCGAAATGGAAAATTTTGGATGACCTGCTAAGTTTTTACAGCTTTGAAAAAACTTGCATGTCAAAAGTAAAATGGACTGCTATTTTTTAAATTAAACTGCTACTTTTCTTTAATTACTATTTATATATATTAATACAATTTCCATCAGTTGCCCATTGATCTGTATGAGGTGGCCTCTGTTTTGTTGTATTGTTCTTTCCGTTGTAGTTCTTTCAGAAGATTATATTCTTTTGTAGTACTGTAAATTGATTGTCCCAAAAATAATGACCTGCGATTTTTTTTTTATAAATCGCAGGACATATTTTTTTTGGCCTGCTGTGTTTGAATTATGGCCTGCTTTTCACCTTTTGCAGGCTGCCATTTTGAACCCTGGATTGCCATAATAGTTTTTTGTCTCAATTACTTCATTGCCTTTACCTTTATAATTTGTAAAAAGAAAAGAAAAAGTTTGCAAAGATAAGTGGAGAAAGGATGATTTGTTTTCAAAGTGAACTTTTGGCGGGGGACCTGCTTGCTACTTAGCTTGTTATATTTAGACACCTCAAGACATGTAGTATATAGTTGGTTCAAAGCTAATTGATTGATCGAAAAAACAGTTAAGCGTTTTGAGGTCAAAGTTAAGTAGTGTTCAGCGGCGGCAGCGTAAACATTTCACATTTGTGACTTCTTCTCAAGAACTACTTGGCCAAATTTGATCAAACTTAAAACAAATGATCAGTAGGGGAAGGGGATTCAGATTTGTTCATATGGACTCTTCATGGCCCCTTATTGGGGTCACACAGGGTCAAGAAAGGTAAAATTATGGTCAATCTTAAAAATCTTCTGCTCCTAAAGTATAAATGCTAGAGCTTAGCTATTTGTATATTTAGACACCTCAAGACATGTAGTATATGGTCCCTTATGGGGGGTAAACTTGGCAAGCACGACCCCTAGCAACAGGGGCACTAAGATTTACTAAAATCAGGGAGTTTACTCCCATTAGACCTTTTCATTTTTTATCTCTTCTACAAAGAAGTGTTTTATTATACATCAGCATCTCTTTGTCCAAACTCATGTGAGCGCCTAAATGCCTATCGGGCAAAAATCCTTAAAATCCTTAATTGGTGTGTACCAATTTTTCTCCTAGTCCCCTTACCTTCTAAAAGGCTTGTACATGGTATAAAAGCCAAACAAATATGGATAAAATCTATGGCCTACTAAAAATCTTATGTCTAAATCTGTGCTGTTGTTGTTGTTCTCTTTCAGCTAATGGCTCTGAATTTGGGGACACCACTATAAGTAATGTGAAGCCAGAGTGAGTAACTTTTCATCAAAAGTCTTATAGTATTTCTATTAATCTGACCAACCACAACAACTGGAGTTTTATGTCCATTAGAAGACTTTGTGAAAGGATGCTGTCACTTTACTGCTTCCATTCACCATCAATTCTAAGAGGAACAACCTTCAATACAGCTTAGGCGCGTGGTTGGGTGGGAGTTTCCTGATGCCCTGGTGCTCTCAGAGTTTAAAAAGGGGCACCAGGTAGTAGATTTTTTGTGGTGTTGTTTTTTTTGTCCGTTTTCTGTCTTGCCTTTTATGTTGCCAGTGACGTGAACGGTGGCTTCCTCCACCCATGGGGCTGACACGTCGTCATATAGGTGAAAATACCCCCTGAGCATGGTGTTAAACGTCAATGAATCAATGAATCAATACAACTACATGTACCAACACAAGATAACTCTTAGTTTTCATTCTTTGAAAGCTTTCAACCACTGCTATGTATGAACTAAGATTCTGTGACATCAATGTGATGAAGAATTACAACAATGAAAAAAAGGAGTTAGTCAGTTGGTCAAATAAAGCTTGGAAAATGTTATGATTTTGGGCTGAAAAACTGTGTTAAGACAACAATCAAACTAAAGCCATAACTAACTAGATTTCATGAAAGATGAACTCCACACACATTGTACAAGTATCAAGTATTATACAGTTATGGATTTTTTACCAGGCGATTATGCTGTGATACTAACCCAAAGAACCGATATTGACTGAGGCATTAGCCGAGGTCAATATATTTTCTTGGGTCAATATCAACAGCATAATCGCCTGATAAATAGTCCATAAGTGTTTTATTATATATGAAATTTTAACACATTTGACTAGTTGCCAACATTAGCATGATGTCGAAGAGCAGTTTTCATCGCCATCGGCAGTCTATCGATGACGAGGTTCATTATGAAGTCATGTGTTTGCGACCGCTTTTAGAAACGAAATATACAGTGAATTTTTCCTCAGAAATCGGGTGAATATTTTTCTCAGCAGTTGAATATTGACTCACTCTGTATGAAAAGTAGTCAATATGGAGTGATGTTTAATAGCCACATAACCACAAATGAACCAATCACAGGAGGTTTATTTATATGTTATATAATAATGTTTCTTATTTTGCTGTAAGGAGTAACTAATTATTTGCTCTTGTATAATGTCTAGCTCCCCATTGCTGTGGATCCATGCCGTGTTTGCCGTTGTCTATCTGCTGATTGCTGTCTATTTCACCAGGAGATTCTCTAGTAATTTAGAGTATGACGAGGATGAACATGTAAGTGTAGAAAACTTTGACAAACTTTTAGGAATACAATTTTAAGAAATAGCAATGATCTAGTTAGTTTGTTTGGACAAAAGCAGAATGGGTCAGTGGACTACATCAATGAGCCCCTCCATTGTACTTAATACAGACTAGAGGTTTGAGAATGAAGTCATTTTTTTTAGTTTGAATTTTGGATTAGTTGTCGGAGAATCTCCATTTTAACACATACTTTCATCGCAAGGGCTAGGATAAAGTGCTCTCCCCAGTAGATGTGTTAGAAAGTAATACAACAGACTCAATGCAGACTTATGCGGAGAGTGGATTCATGTCACTATTGTGATTTTCTACAGCTGTATCTGCTCGAAGAACTAAAATCAAACTCATGTGATTTGGTGTGCTTTGTAGGATTTCTTATGTATTTAGAAGATAAATAAAATAATGAGAAAAAATAGTAAGCATGTAGCTCAAAGGCATGTAAAACAAATGTTTTCAGTGCATAGTGTACAAAATCTTTGTTCAGAAAATTTCTTGGGGGGTACCAATACTGTAAGGTCTAGAATGAATGCAGGTGGTTGGGCGGGGGCTTCCTGATGCCCTGGCAGTGTGTTAGCCAGAATATAATAGAATATAAGGTGTCTCACTTTGACTGACACAGCACAACTAGGCCGGGGTCCAGGGGCCGCCTATGCCCCAGAAGCTCCAGGTTTCTAGATGCCGGGAGATGGATTTTAGCGCAATTCTGGCAACAAATGTGTGCAAGTTATCCTCTTGAACATTTCAAGAAAAAGGTGTTTATAAAGATATTATTTTAAGATTTTTATTTCCAGACTAATAATTTGCCTAAATTGACTAAATCTTGTTTTAATTAAATGTATAATTGGGTCCCCGTCAATATATCAACTGAATGAAGCAGTACATTTACATGTACCTTAGCCTTTTAATCCACTTAAAAGTTTAGTTTCCTGCATAATTTTTAGAGATGAACACCATAATAGCAATTAACATTGCTGAATAATTGTGCTAAATTAGGCCTATAGACATGAAGACTTGTTAAAAGGGAAATACAATCTTTATTGAAATAAAATGCTTGAGAAAAATCCTGGACTCGAGACTATATCTGTTTTTTCCCATGTTTTGTAGACAAATGGTTGCTAAGAGTATGTTGGACACACTAAGGGCAGTGGGAGGAGAGCGGGAGGAATGTGATGCTGTTTTAAAGGCAATGGTCAGACTGTCTGATGATGCAGGTAGAGAGAATTATGAATTACTTCCAAAACAGTCCCCTTCAGCTTTTTCAGCACTTTTTGAAACCCTGAATTGATATGCGATAAAAACATTAAAAAACTGAAACTTTGAGTAAAAACTACTCAATATGACAATCAGAGTAGTAAACAAGTTGACGTTCATAAGGCCCTGTTCTGTAATTAAGCAAAAATTCAAACTTTTGGGTGACCTTGTCTTTTAGATTATCAGTTCTACTTTGACTTTTCTTTTTTTGTCAAGATAGTCAATCACCATAAGCTTTTAGGCTCTAGTCACAAACAGGTGTCTTTGGACGTTAGCAACAGACACTTATAACCTGCTGCCATTTGCATGCCATATATCAATCTGAAGGGGAAAACCCAATTATTCGGATGATTTTCTGTATCGGCTAATCCTGCTGGATTTGAATGCCAAATCGCCTTAAATTACATTGGGTTTTTTTTATGGAAAATTCTATATATGGCAATAGATTATTATCATATTTTTGGAAGAAGCCGAAGACATCGATGACGCAACCTGGGAAATTCCTGAGATTCAGAATGTTTTTTAGGTGAAATTTCAATTTTTCACTTAACAATTAACCTCAGTGACCTACTTTCTATACTTGCTGTTGCTTACTTGTGACATAGAAATTTCACAAGGAGACCAATAAAATTCAACCAAAATGATATAATAATGTGTATTGTTTTATCAATTTGGCAGGTTTGGAGAAATACAAATTATAACACAAACCAGAGAATATTACTCAACCTGCTGTTGATGTAGTTCTGGTCCTGTGACCAACATGTAATTTTGTGTATAAACAATTCTGGTTTTGCAACCGACCTGAAATTTTGTGTATAAACATATTTTAGCAAAGTTAGTATGTGCGATGTACATCAACAAAAGTCAACCCATGTCTCCCCTTAATTAACAACTATGATTTTATTTGCAGAGGCCACAGTACGCTCAGAACTTATGGAACAAGTGCCTCATGTTGCTATGTATTGTATAGAAAACAGACATATATTTCCAAATTCTGTGCCAACATACATCCTCCCAATGGTGGTTAAATATCTTAATGATATGAACAATCAGGTACTGTTTCACTCTTGCATCCTTTTCTTATTGACTTCGATAAATCTGTCCTCCACATAGTTCTTCAATGCTCTTCCACAATTTTTAGGTCCAGATAATTTCTTGTACTTTTAAAGTAGATGATATACATATGCAAAAAGCAGCTTTAGCCAAAATTTCAGTGAATTGTTATTTCCTTTAATCGTTTTGACTTTATTTTTTGGCTTATTTGTCTAATATTATGTGAATGTGCCCCATATAAAACTTCTAAAATGAGCTGTGAAGGAAAACATATTTATTCTGCTTAAATAAAAATAAAATCTATTCATTTTGTTTTAGGTGAGAAAAACTAGTCAAGCAGCCTTATTAGTTGTACTAGAACAGGAATTGGTAGAAAAACGTAAGACACATTTTCTGTAAATGTTTTTTTTTTGTTTGGCTTGCTTTGTTGATTGGCTCATATTCCATATTAGGAAAACTTTATCCACACATCAGAAGTAAAGCTGTAAAAAATAACCCTTTGTCTAATTTGGCACTTTCCAATAACTTTTATTATTTTGTTTTTTTGATTGAATTCTTTGAACTGCTAGACAAAATTGATTTTTACCTGCACCAGGTTATATCTTTCTAGCACAATTAACTAAGATATAAATGTATAACTTATTGTTTGTTTTTAGAGGATATAGAAGAGCAAGTTGTAGGTGTGATCTCAGACTTGGCTCGCCCAGACAGCCCAGATGATTTCAAAACCGAGGCAGTGGCTGTAAGTATTTTGTAAAAGAATATAATTGGGGAAAGTCTTGTTAATTAAAAAAGGCCGGCGCCCTGGTTTAGTAGCTAGCGCGCCTGACCGCTAATCCTCCGATTTAACGCACAGATCCAAACCTGCATATATGAGAGTCACAGGAGATGACTTGGCTTATAGTATAGGAGTGTTTTTTACCCCCAAGGTTTTCTCAGTTTTCCATCATAATAATTTTTACAGAGTAAGAAGTGGAGAATCTGTTGTCATATAAGCAAAAAAAACATAAATTTGATGTTAAACATCAATGAAACGTACACTACTTTTTTTATCATTTTACTTTTATGTCCTATGATATAAATTCAGCTTTTTTTTTTTTAATGAAGCCTTACTTGATGTACATCTCACTGCCTCAGTCACTGCACCTTCCACCTGTTGTGCGCAGATTACCGGTATTGATGCTGTGTGAAAGACATGGGTAGTGAGATGTTAACAGATTACTCTCATCTTACTAACGTGTCTTTTGCACTGCGCTTTGCCCAACAAGAAAAGTGACTACCCCAGATGATTTCTATTGACGCTGCTACAGAATTCATTTAATTTTATGTGGTATGGTATAGTGTGGTAATTAGTGGAATTTAGCCATGCTAGATTTTTATTTTAGGTACTACACTCCATGGGTAGCTAATGCTTACTGTGGACACTGTTTAATAAGGACACTGGCTTGTGTCAGACATGGACGTGTGATTTGATTATTGTGGTCGTGGTTTTATCCATGTCTCAAAGGGTGGTTTATGGCATGTGATGGGTGAGGACTTCTTGCTATGCTTTTTTCTGTTTTTTCTGGTTAATTTGACAGTTTTGGATTTTTTGCTATGCTTATTGATGTGGTGGAACCCACAGGGTAGCTTATTGCAGGAGGGTTTTCTTGCTTTGCTTATTGTGATGGATCACCTCGGTTAGCTTCTGATAGCTTTGGACTTCCTGCTATGCTTATTGTGGTGGTGTACCCTCTGGGTAACTTATTAATTATGAAAGGTGTGAACTTTTTGCTATGCTTATTGTGGTGGTGGACCCCTCAGGGTAACTTATGATGAATGTGCGGTGGTGGAACCCACAGGGTAGCTTATGGCCGATGCGGTTTTCTCGGTTAGCTTCGATAACTTTGGACTTCTTGCAGTGGTGTGGACAACTTGGGTAGCTTTCGACAAGCCTAGACTTACTGGTATGCTTATTGCACTGGTGGCCCCCCTCAGTGTAGCTTATGGGTACAGACGTCTTGCTTTGATTTTTGAGGAGGTTGATCCCCTGGGTTAGCTTGGGATAGGTGTGGGCTTCCTGCTTTGCTTATTGTGGTGATGGACTCCCTGGTTTGGCTTGTGATGGGCGTGGACGTCAATGCTGGTATGTAGTAGCCAGCTCCTAAGCTCTATCACAGCCAGCTTTGATGAGCCATGTCTGTCACGTAATCAGCTTTAATCCGCCTGCGGCTCTCTCTACTGGCTTTATACTAACATAAACTTAACAATACCAACTCTACATAACCTTCCAACACACTGGACTTACAGTTCACGAGCGTGTTTAACCCGATAAGACTTGCTGAAGGGGTTTGTATTTGAAGAGAGAATTTATTTTAAAAAAATTAAATTCATCCTCCCATCATGGAGATGGTCCTGGATAAATAGGAGACTGGCAGAGGGTCTGTGAAACTGGCCAAGTGGTTGTGATGTGTTATTACAAGTCATATCACAGCCTGCTTGGATCAGTTATACGGCCCCTCCCACTTGTTAGTTACATCGACAAGAGAAGTCAGGAGAGTAGTGTGTGTGGATTGATTGGTACATGTGGGGTTTTCATGTAAATAGTTTGTTACTTGTAGTTGTGATATTCAGTCCTTTTTTATGTTTACAAAAACTAAAATCTAAAAATGCAAACTTGTACAGATCTGACTTTTGCTCATTAATTTTCATAGTTCTTATATTGTTATTCTATTGAGCTCATTTCATATGCATGTTACTGGCAATTTAGCATTAACCCTTTTTAGTGTCGCCTTTAAATTGAATTTTTTTTTTGTTCAGAGGGTTAAAATACACTCAATCGAATTAACATTTGGCCTTCCTGAGGCCCTCTATAACAATTTGATGTAAACAACAATTTCTATATCTGTAAAATATTGCATACACGCGGGTAATTGGGCGGGAGCTTCCTGGTGCCCCAGTTCTGTTTTAGCTAAAGGACATCGGGAAGCATCATTGTTTATGTTTCTTTTTTCCTGCCATGCTGTCTTGTCTTTTCCTTCACCCAATGGGCTGGCACGCCGCCATATATAGGTGAAATACCCCTGAGCTACATGCAGGGGTTTAACCCCAATCAAACATCTGTCTTTAATTAATCTAAATGTTGTTG
>JAVFBY010335641.1:0-10066 GCA_034781015.1 Tonicella lineata
GTGAATTTTGGGGGGTTTCAAACTGCATGAGGAACTAACCCAGACAATATTGATTTTACACCTCTATGCATAGCCTATTTGACTTGGCATTCACCGACTATGGTAGGCCTATGTAGGCCCACCCGCTGTGTGTCTATAATGGGTTACATAATGTATAACCCTGTCGACAGTGCTAAGGATAGTTAATACGACACTAGTGTTACTCGAGTTGATCATTCTGAAGTAGACACTAGTGTGACTCGAGTTGACCACACAAACGCGGCCAATAGGTACAAGAGGGACGCAATGGCTGCTGTAAGCAGTTCGCAGCCGGCTGTGAACGCCAATTTGAACCACCACGATTCTGTCCACGGATTGGGTTTGGGAAGGATTCTAAATCCGACATAAACACATACAACTGCAGTTATAAATGTGAAAATTCTGAATCCCCATAGAAAAACATGTGTTTTCGTGGTCATCATTGATCCCAACAGCAACAGATATCGGCAATCAATTCTATATGCTTTTAAAATGAGTTGTTCTTAAGATAACAACTTGAAGCTGCAAAACAGTACTTCAATGTACCTTTACAAAGACCACGTGTGATTTGTTAGGTGAAACACTAAAAATTATACGATCAAATTCGTTCAGTATTAAAGCCCAAAGTCCGTTTATATAGCACAGTTTGTTGTGTTAGTTGGTGTTAACAGAAGTTGCCACCGTCTTGCTATAAGTAAATATTCCTTATGAAATAAACTGTCAGCCGACGATGGTCGTTTTAATCTAAGAGTGACGTGTCACTGCCGTTACACTGTATATATTCGATCTCCGGTGCATGGATGAATGCCAAATTGTCTTTCTCTGCATTAATATAAATGTTTATAGGCCTAGATAACCTTTCAACAATATCATTGAGTCATCAGACAGATGTAATACCAATTGATTGATCATTTCTTCTGCCTATACAGTTCTGTTTGATAATATTCTCTTTTTCATCTGGAGACAGCACCGTGGCTCAGTCGGTAGCGCGTCTGACTGGTGATCCTCCTTTAATGTATCGCACGGGTTCAAGTTGCCCAGTAAACCTGTTTAGGTATATGAGGGAATCACACGACGTGACTTTAAAGACTATCGCAGTTTCTATTTTTCTCCGAGGTTTTTTCACTGTTTTTTTTTTCTCGAATATATTAAGCAGCATTTTGTAACCATTTAGTATCTAACTGTTCAAGGCAGACTGTACTATCTGGTTTTGTAGACAACTGACGTACCAAGGGGCGGCCTCCTTTTCTTCTGGTTCCATATCCACTACCATCGGTTGTCGCATCTTCTCTAGACAAGGGTTTTATTCCGAGGTATAGACTGCTCGTAATAAAAACCTTGGCTAGCGAAGATGCGGTTGTCGTCGTTCCAACGGTATTCGTCGTACCAACAGACACAATAGGAATGTAACCACTTGACAGAAAAATGCCAACGAATGCAAAATAATCACATCATACCAACTCGATTCTATCGGCTGATCTGTTATATAACAGAGTTTAATTACGCCAAAAACACATAGTGCTATAAATCCAATAAACGCTAAGCATGTTCTGAATCCACAATCTTCTATTTTCATGATGAGTCATGATGTAGGCGACATGCAAGCTTCAATTTCGTGTACTATTTTTATAGCGGGAAACCCCCTTTTACGGAAAAGCATGTTCCGGCTTGGAAATCTGTATGAATGTAAAAAAGTTGTCAAAAATAGAATGTCAATCTAAGCACACTTACATTTAATTGTAAATATTTTTAAAATTGGAATTACTCCAATGTTGAATGACATCGTCATGTAAGCCGACCGTATTCACACAGCACCGGTTCACCGATTGGCAACCGCATAATTTGCTTCAATTTGTTGCATATCATTCCATAAAATGGAGTCTCTTTGTGACCAAGCCGCTTTTATATCGACGAAGGTTTTAATCAAATGAGTAAGCAGTGCAGTGTAAAAAGTGATATCACGTCGTCCTAAATCTGTATAATTATACCGGCAAGAGAAATATTTTGAGTAGGCTACGACGTAAACAAAAACAAACAACTCAAACATTTTCATAGGAATTTCAGGCCATTGAAACCAAACCCCACATAAACAAAAACAACAAGAATATTCTGAGACAGACAACCTAGTTTCGAAATCTTCTTCTTTTTCTTCTTGCTAAGACAAAATGTAAAATACTATTTCTCTCCGAACGAAATCAGATGAAACTTGACAGGATCATAGTAGGCATCAACACTAAGAGATTTGTTTATGTCTATGTGTTTTTTTATTTTGAAAAGTTATAAATGTTAGGCTTGTATTTATGGATACAACTCCTTACAGGTAGGTATTCCAAAGCGACGTTTCGGTATATAATTATGCTGTTCTCTTCGCTCACACTGTAATATGTATATATATTTTTATAAATGCAGAGAAAGAAAATGTGACATATATATAATACACCTCTATTCATTTGTTCACAACAACTTGACAACGGTGTAAGGAATATAATATACATGTACACCGAAACCTTTTATTGGAATATCTACCTTTCCCTACGTTGCCATAAATACAAGCCTTATATGATTATCACTCTCATTATTTAGAGAGAACGCTTTCTTAATTAGTAGACATGTTATAACAGATTTGAGTACCGACAATTTTGGCGTTGTATAAATGTGTGCAAAATTTTCGTGACTGGAATCTGTTCTAAATTGGAAAGTGTTATGCCTTTCAGTTTGAATAAAGAAAATACTGTTGTTTTTTTTTAAATAACCCAAAAATTATTTGTAAATTTGTAATTATTTTTTTATTATCAAAACTTGTAATAATTATGAAATGTTTAGTTTATTATTAAAACTTGTAATAATTGTTTATTAATTGCAGTGATTTTACAGTGAGCTATTTGGCTAAAGGTGAAACAGGGCAGAACACTTACCTGAGTATGTTGTCGGACTGGGACATGGATGCTGCCTTCCAGTCCGCCTCGGACCCATTCCTCAAACTCAAAGTCGACCTACGGCCATTTGACGATGGTAAGATAAAAAGTCTAATTCACAATACATATATTCTGTAGGCTACATACAAGTAACTTCAGACAACACAGAGCATAATTGGTAGCATAGTCTGCTTTATTTTGGTTTTCTTATTTTAGTATAATACTTTCTAAGAACGGGATCTAGTTCAATCGTAAAAAAGTTTGCATACTGAGCCCAGTGAGGGAACTGAACCCACAACCCTCAGAGAGGACACCCAATCACCAGTCAGTACAAATGTATATATGCCGGCCACCCAACTAACCAGCTACAGGTATACAAACAGTACACACAGTTTCACCTGGAAATAAAATGAGATATTTTAAACTGCATCTACTTTATTTCCTCTTTTTTTGTGTGAAAAAATATCCTATAAACTAATTTTCCCCTTTTTCCTCTATATTTGTTCATCAAACATGTGTGTGACCCCCTTCTACTATAAAGACACTGACCGTTAAGTCTTGTTGATCTATTAAGTGGTTTCAGACTTGACAACCAGCTGGTGGTCCAGTGAAACATTATTCCCCCATAACAAGTGCCCCAAGGGGTAATTACATACATGTAGGATCAAAGGGTATTTAGCCAGGCCTTGAACCATATTGACACTGGATTATGCAAACTATCTAAGAAGACAGTCATGTGAAGAATTCATTAGTCAAGTGTTTGGGAGGGAGTATGTCATTTAGAAATAGACTGGACAGATTATTATAACTCCTGGCATGGAATGGTTTGGTGGAATACATGTACATGCACAGCTGGGTAGGCTATGTGCCTCAGGGAATCTCGATCCTGCCCTCTGCCACATCATGCAGCGTATTAATTAGCTCAAGCCCAGCCCTGCCATTATCTTCATTGTTATGGAATTATTCTCATCAAAGTACATGTATTATCATGTATTTACTGATACAGCTGAGCAGTTTTACACTAATAGCATAATCGTTTAGGCATAACACATTTAAATACATGCGCACTTTTATTCCTCTATCTTTACAAGTATGGGGTGCATTAAAGGTGAATGATTGGCTTTTATCATTTCTTCTTGGTAGAACACCTGGATAAAATAGCCAGGATATCACTTGAGATACATGTACATGTAGCACGTGTTGCTGCTTGGGTATATGACAAGTAACACGAGACAATGTGAGAAAAGTCATTGCCTATACTTGAGCCATTTTTAATGTAATCTCATTGCATTGTTTCGTGTGTAGTAGATAACTTCCTTCTTCCTGACTTTGGGCTGTGTATAAATAAAATAATGACTTTAACTACAGCACAATACCCTAATGGGGTGGCCATTGGCCAAGGACTAGAAAGGGAAATAAATCTGTTACTCATGTATCGCCATTAGTATGAATATTCATCTATACCATTGACTAACAAAAGAGTTCTATTGAATATTCATATCATGCTATTGTTAGTCAATGACATAGGTGGCGCCCTTAGTTATAAGAGTGACAGATTTGCCTAACTCTTTTGCCACTGGCCAACCCCATTGTGCTTAGATTGACATTCTATTTATTATTTTTTGACAAACTATACACATTCACACAGATTACCAAGGCATATGCTTTTCCGTAAAAGAGGGTTTCCCGCCTTGAAAATAGTGTTCGAAACTCAAGCTTGACATGTCGCCTATTTGTCCCAAAGTTCCGTCTGCGTTGAAAAGCTAGATGGTACCAGAAGTCTATTAACACGAAGTATGAAACGAGTCATTCACACACATCAACGGCATTGAAGCTCATGCCAGAACGGTTTGATGACGAAGCGCCGTCTAGCGGGAAATATTGGTTGCTCAGACGACTCTATGGGCAATCTTGGGTAATTTTTCACACAATTTATATACCATAATAGTCAGGCGATTCAGCCAATAAGAAACTGCACGAAACGAAACGGAACTCAGAGGATGCGCATCTACGTTATATGACATGTATAAGGGCTCTGAAAAACCTCATTGCCGTTGATTTGGGTGAATGGCTCGTTTCATACTTCAGGATAATAGACTTCTGATGGTACTTAATGGTTACAAAATGGCCTCCTGAATGAGGGAGACACGAACGACAACTCTGGTAGAGATTGTTTACGTACAGCACTGGTTGTTTGATTATAGTGAAAATATCTATCACATTCATATATAAAATAACACAAAAACACCTTAGGTATAGGCGACCGGATCACTTTCATATTTGGAATGTATTTTGTGATTGAGATTAAGATATTTTATTTTAATATTCACTATTCCTTTATATTAAACACGTTGGATCTATTTCGTTATTGTCAACTGTTTTTTAATAATAGCAATAAAAAACGACGATGAATCTTACCAGATACGGGTTTTAAATATAATTCCAATAACCTATGAACAACTTGACTAAACTCTGTCTAAATTTTGTTTGAAGATAAAATTTCGGATTATTAATTAAACTCTTAAATTAAAAACTAATTTACTTCAGATTTAAAACTTTTCATTTAAAATTTAATCCTTAAATTTGGTTTAGTATTTCTTAAGTTGAAGAAACACTTACGAAACTTTATGAATACTGCTCCTGGGTCCGAGTTGAGAAACACTGAACACAGTTGTTGAAATATGTGGGTCCAAGTTGAGGCCAAATGAACACAGTTGTTGAAATATGTGGGTCCAAGTTGAGGCCAAATGAATACAGTTGTTGAAGTATGTGGATCCAAGTTGAGACCCAATGAATACAGTGTGTAAGGGTCTGGATCCTGGTTTACACACAATGAAAACATTATGTAAAACATTTGGATCAAGTCTTCCAGCGTTTCTATGTATTTACATATCATGCCTGGAAGAAGACTAGCTAATTGAAAGTTTTTTTTCAATCGACAGGATTTTGAATAAGGAATCTTGTATAGCATTAGTAGCATCATATTTTAACATTGAGTTTTCATTGTATGTTTTCAACCTATTTTGAATTCCACCAGATATAATAAAAGCCAGATACAAGCGTTCGTGATGATTGTATACTTTCAGAAAAAGGTGTCTAAATTATTCTAAGTCTAGATTACAATATAACTGAATACGTATACATAGCTTGTAGAAAAATACACCAACTTATTTGAAATGTTTGTATCGCTTTGTTTTAATTATACAAACCTTTCATTTCATTTTATTCCATTATTTCATCAAATAGATATACGTTTATAATTAATGATTGCTATGTTTGTAAGAAAATTAAATATGTATCAAATTATAAACATATATATTAAATAAGTAATATCTGTTCAATTTTTGTTTTATTTACTAAAGGATAACAAACCAGTCTTTAAACGCGAGGAGCGCACACAACTTAATATGTGGAAGCCTATTAATATAAACACTACTTATTGAAATTTTATGACTTTTCCGTTAATTGACTTGTTGCTTTGCATTTCCAGATGCAATACATATGCGTACGATTCCGAATTAAAGCACGTCATGGTTCGGCTGTATTTTTATTTTTATGTTAACATAATCTGTGGAAAAACAGAAACTCGCCGTTTTAAAAGGTTTAGTTCTTCTTGCGGTTAGGGGGCCTTTAACTATTGTTTATAGCTGTATTAAATAAAATATATATGAATTTCCTTGGTGGGATTTAAGAATATAAAGTGGACCACCAGGGGAAAAAGTAAAGGTAAATAAATACGTGTTTTATATTACAGTTATTTAAAGTTTTAAACAATAAAATAAAAATGCAAACGTATATACAGACATATAAATACAAAATTGAAGGAGATTGTCTCAGTCCGAGTATAGTTGCAAAAAAAGGGTTTCAATTTTGATTTATGCAGTGATAATAAAAGAGTTGTTTTAATTCAGTTTCTGAATCCAATCTTAATCTCAATCTAAACCACAAAAAGTAAGGCCCTGTTGAGGTTTGGCTTTGCTGGGAAGTCTCCCCCATCGTACTTTGCCAGATATTCGTGATTTAAACATTTTATCACATAACTGCAATAAAACAAATCGTGCTTTTGTAGGTGATGGTCATTTCGAAACTTAACTGTTACGCCTCTGTTTGCATAATATGTCTTTACGCAAGTCTGTCTACATAGAAACACACTAAATACAGGCCTTGACTTGCAGTGATTTAAAATATGTATGGAATGTCGACGATACTAACGGCAATAGCGCAAATTATCGCTAGCAAACTATAATTTTGTTCCAAATCGTCTTTCTCCGGTAACCTCCGTCCCCTCCGATTCAGACATTTGTGTAATGAATGGCCATTTAAAAGGCCATTTGCGCTATATTTGACAGACAGTAATAATGGGGAAAAAAGTCCATCTCATGTATATGACATCAAGTGCAAACCAAACCAAAAATATCAATATCGTGAACGTAACAGCAAAGAAATTGAGGGCTTAAAATAGAAGTATTTCGCAAAACACTATAGGTCGAGCGGACTAACATAAGATAATAATGTCACGTGAAACAATTGTGTGGCGACAAAGCGCAGTGATATGGGGGAATATTATGAATATGAATGATATTATCCATGGTAACCGCCATGTCATTGGTTGTCAATTTAAAAGCTACATGAAAGAAGAAGTGCGGCTAAGCTGGAAATTTCCAGAAATCCGGGTCAAGGATCAGTGACGTTCTCTAATTTATTCAATATGTCACTTCACTGCGTAGGCCTACAAGGTCCATCGGCCTTGTAGATATAAATGTAGCAAACTGGTCATTCATCTTAGGCCTAATTACTGTCCGTAATACAATAATTTATGTCAAAATCAAATCCTGAAAAACAATGTTTATTGTTTAACGTCTTGACATTTCTAACTTTTCTTGCATTAGTTCGGACTTTGGTGAGCTTTTGACAAGACTTAGTGAAATGCACTTCAGGGCTCTACATATAAGAACGCAACCTGTATTTCCACTGAAGAGTTTAACATTTTACATCAGTATAGAGTAATTGAGATCAACGATAACTTATAGGTTTGACTCAGTATTTCAGCATTTATTATGCAATCATAAGTTCATGTCTTGATGAAGGTTACACCATTAAGTAATTTCTCAATAAAGGTTTGCTTATTTCCTAGATTGGTGTACTCAACACTGTGTACTCAATGGTATTTCTTTTATATGACGACAGATTCTCCTCTTCCTATTCTGCACTGTTTGATAAGGTGGAAAACTGGGTGGTAGCCTCTTGTAAAAAAACACCCTTTACAACCGAAGTCACCTTGTGTGATTCCCTCATATAAGCGGGTCCCCCGGCAACTTGAACCCGTGTGGTACATCACTGTGGTACATCAAAGGGGGATCAGCAGCCAAACTCGCTAACCACGCAAGCCGTCTTAATAAAGGAACAAGACAACAACAAAAATACTTGAAAAACACATTTTTTCGCGATATTATTAAAGAAAATAAATTCCCAGCACATATAAGTATTATTAAATAAATCTCTACCTGTTTTTACCACGAAGACCGTGAACGCATGTTTGAATAGTGTATCCTTAAGTAAATATCTCTCAATATAGTACACATGCCGTGTAACTCCGAAGAAAGACAGACTGGTTCTACTTCCATGACAGAAGATGAAAATGAAATGAAACACTTAGGCTTAATGTTATTGATTACATAGTGTCTTCAAAAAGATTCAAATATAGACTTATTTTAATTAAGCATGTATTATATGTTTATCTAAATAAAATATTGTGTAAGTGTATAAATCTTTATATGTATTGATTTGATACTGCTACAACTCAACCGGATGTCCACCTTCTTTACAATAATACTGATATTGTGTTAGCTGTATTATTCATATTTGCTATGTTTTTCAAAAGTAAATCGCACTGGTACAGGGAAGCCGATTAATATTAATTAAAAACGACAAATCATCATATTCTAGATTAACTCTCAGAGACAATTTTCCAATGGACTATAAACTCGAGTTGTCGTGGGTGAGTCACATCCCGAGAAGCCATATGTGTTAACATTGTATTAGGGAGTCAAAACGTTAGCAATTTGCTTAATTCAAATCGTATACCAATGACATTTTTTATCACCAAAGAAAGACTCAATCTGATTTCGGCTTTATATTGCCATCAACATCAGTCGGGATACTCTTTACACAGACCTTGCTTTGCAATGATTTAAAATAGTTACGGAATATTAAATTATAAAAATTCATATAATAAGATTTTGTTATTTAAAAAAAATCATACCAAAAATTAAATATTATTACAGAAAATATTATTAAAATCAACACCAGAACTACAATCTTTAGCGAGCGTTGACCATTTCTTTTATATACATTGGTTATCTTATTACAATTGTAGTATCGGTCCAAGGCTATTGCAATGTTAGAGAGCATTTTGACATAAATCGACACAACATTAACTAATTCTCAAAGAAACAAGAAAGCAACAAGTATACTTGTTTAAAAAAAGTCAAGGTTACTAAAATCTCCAAGACGAGAAATGCCAATATGTATACATAAATTAAATACCGCTAAAAAAAACTTATGTATTTTTTTAACATAGCGGACTGTTAAAGTTCGAGTTAATATCGGCTGGGTTAAAGACGAGCGAGCTGTGTACATATAAATATGACAGCAAAGATAGTCTGAGGCTGGGAAAGAATGTAATGAATTTATCCCTTCCATAAGCTAAGGTATTTGTCCTTAATATGCCAACAGAATCCGTCAATATTCAACCTGAATGGGTGATTCTCCCTGTTTATAAAGCCTATTTCACTTCCTTGAGGAATATAGAATGACTTGAGAATGAGCTCAACATATTCTCAACACTGAATTAGAGAGTCTTCTGGGATAAGAGCAGTATGGTTTTAGCAGTATCATATTGACAAAAACTCTGGAGGAACAGTATTTTTCAAGCATTTATATAACGTTTCATATGGCGTTAAACACAAAGCAATCAATCACTATAAATTAGAGACAACATTAGCAACCATGTAAAGCACTGTAGACTCATGATGTATTAAACATCTTTGATGGGGGGAAGACTTGTAAGTTCATAATGTGTTATCATAATCTTGTCAAGATGAGCTAAATAAAGTCGAAATATCGAGCTATAA
>JAVFBY010335752.1:0-10066 GCA_034781015.1 Tonicella lineata
CAAAACAATTATGCTTCCTGATGTCCCTTAGCTCAAACAGAACTGGGACATCAGGAAGCTCCCACCCACCCACCCGCCAGTATGAAGCATTAACTAGACGCAACACAATAGAAATGTGAAACACTATGAAAGCTCTGCACGTTGAAAACTTACTATTCCTATTTTAGTCGTCAGTATGTTCAATCTTCAAAACATACTCATAAAGACTCCTTAGGGGCTTTTGTGGACTGATGTCACTTTATATGACGTCACTTTATGGGGCCAACTGCCTATACTTTAACATTGCAAATTGTCGGTTCACAGAAAAATATACTTAACTTTTTGCTTTTGCAAAAAATACTATTCTTTATAGCTATATGAATTCATAAGACTATTAACATTTATTTTATAACCTGAAATATTGAATACACCGCCTATTTTTTTTTCTCGCAAATAGGCCCTCCTTTGCCATGGCCTAAAGTGAAAGCATCCTTTGGCAAGGGGGAGTGACTCTGGTGTCGTTACATCTTGACTTGAAAATCCTGTATTAACATCTCTGGAGATTGATTGGTAAATTGATTTGAGTTTTATGTCATGTTATATCACTTAACGGTCAGAGCACTTCTCATTATTTCATAATCAAAAATCTTAACATCAATAAAAAACAAAATATGGTACAGATGTAGTCTCAGTTACACATACCTATATGATGAAGGCTTTAGACAACATTTATAGAAAGCATTAATGACAAAACCAGAGGCCATTTTACCAATGAGGCAATTTAACATCATTTTAAGAATAATCCTGTCAAAAGGCTATACAATTATCTCAAATAAAACGCTATTATTTTAGAGTTATTGTTATAAAATGTGTCATAAGCATGTCAGGTTATGATTAGGCAATAAAACTGTAGAAACTTGTCCCATTATTCATACAGATTTGTGTTTGTGTCTGGAGTCTATCTGATAACAAATAAATTCACTCTGTGGTCTACAAATGCATGTCCACTTATTTCATTTTGTTGGAGGTCACACTATTAAAGTGTTAAAATGCCTGGTTGATTAAATGCTTGGTTGATTAACACATGTGGGCATCAACTTCATGATCTCAGCTTGTTTTTTTTTTTTTTACAACTTAGACATGTATTTATTTTCATATTCAATGTACATGTACATTTACTAGGTTTTTTCAGGGGAGTATGTTTTATACAAGCTATGTCAAACCAATTTAAGAAGAAGGTTGTGCCATGATCGGCTTTACATACATACACTACAATGTACCTCACAATCACAAAAACATAG
This sequence comes from Tonicella lineata, assembly GCA_034781015.1. Taxonomy (NCBI): domain Eukaryota; kingdom Metazoa; phylum Mollusca; class Polyplacophora; order Chitonida; family Mopaliidae; genus Tonicella; species Tonicella lineata. Next base: position 1,281 of record JAVFBY010335752.1, read on the forward strand.
ACAAACTTGGCAACCATGTCAGACAAAACAGAGAAATAAGGCAACAAAAACTGGGTATCATAGAAAAAAATCTTCCATCACACGGCCCATTATACACAATGGATATTTTTGTTTATGATGAGAAATGAGTGTGGAAAGATGCTATCAAGGTGATAAAACTAAGAAAATTGTCTAAATATAGATAATAAAAAAAACAAACAACAAACTATGGTGGAATTCCTTCTCATAATCGATAGCATCTGTCAGTGATTGGGAGAGAAATTCTAGTTGACTATGTGTGCTCTTTCTCATTGGATCCAAAATACCATCAAGATCAGATATTGTAATAGGTAAGATCCTTCAATGAAAGGAGAGTGAACATTTACGCTTGCCTTGTGCTCACCCAAGTTGAGAATAAGGAGATTGATGGCTTACTCACCAGTGTGATTAAATTTCATTGCCAATTTAAACTAGGACAGAATTAAAAACTCTCCTCAGGGTCAAATACAGAGGAATTTTTGTACCCTTAACAGGCGCCCAATCAAAGCAAAGAGTAAAAAATGACCAAACTATTGTGAAAAGTTTTCATTTTTTAAAGGTGCTAAAGATGTTTGCAGTATTTTCTGGCCATTGTAAGTGTAGATTATATAGAGTCATGAGAGGTTTTAACGTTTTAAAAAATTTCGCCAAAATTAAGTCTTCAAAAAGGATGCCCAAATTTAAAAGCTGCATTTGTCCCTGCTCCTTAACTTGCCTTATTCTAAATGTAGGAGAGTGGACTGGTTGATATTTTATTCATCGAATCACTATCACAATACTGTTGCAATAGTTGCTGCAACTATCGCAATACCGTTGCAATAGTTGTTTTGACTATTGCAATAGTCAAACCAGTTGCAATAGCCATCCCTAATATGCAACATAAGATATGAGTGAATGTATTCCAACATCTTGTTTTTGTTGATGCAACTCTTCAGATCGTCTCCTGAGACTGCTCTCAATCAAATGAATATTCTCAAATATCTTTAAAATCTCCAAAAGAAAAGACTGTCAACATTGAATTAATAGACCTCCAAAGCATAAAATTTCATAAATTAAAACCACCCTAGGTGATATGTCATTATTGAAAATACTCAATTCTGACACATCATGTTTCAGTCTCTTCATCTTATTATTTTGTTTTTATACATTTAAATACATAATTTTTCAAGGCTCTGAACTTAGTTCACATTTTACAAAACCAGTTTAACAAGAAATGTTGTTTACTTAAGGACAAGACAATTAAACAGTCAATCAGGCAAGTCGTGATGTGTGACAATAAAATAAGTAACTGATTCTTAACCAAAACATATCATCAACATTTATAGTAAAATTTTTGTAAATTATCCTGTCACAAACAACAGTTAAACTGTTTGATAACATTAAATGAGAGAGTGAGTTGACAAGTGATTGATTGATTGATTGATTGATTGATTGGGGTTTAACGCCATACTCAGGGGTATTTCACCTATATGACGGCGTGCCAGCCCCATGGGTGGAAGAAACAACCGTTAAAGTCACTGGCAACACGAAAGACAAGACATAAAATAAAAAATAAAAAAAAGAAGAAAAAAAACCGACATCACAAAAAAAATTCTACTTCCTGATGCCCCTTAACTCCGAGAGCACCAGGGCATTAGGAAGCTCCCGCCTAACCACCCGCGAATTGACAAGTGAGTTGATGTGATGTTGCCAAGGCAACAATTAAGAATATATAAAGAGAACTTTTATTCTACACCAAAACACAAATCGTATGCACTTAAAAGACAAAAGATAGGTAACAAAATCAAAAGAAAATATTTTTGTAAGCATTTTACATATGTTTGAAATAAAGAATTATTATTATTTTGACTATTAATTTTTCTTGACAGCAAATCTCAGACTTCGTCTCTTACTATTTATTACTAAAGGGAAGTGAATTTCATTAGAGGATCGGAACAAGACGACAGGAAATAATGCGTAGCCTCTTAATGATGCTTCATCCTCTTAGACCGGAAAACAAGCAGTCTTCGGTCAGTGAAGGCTAAAAAGAATGAACTATTCTGTTTGCCAGACCCTGCTTACATTTGTACAAATTGTAGAAAGAGGACAAAATCCTTTCTAATGATGATGTACTCGAACACTTTCCAACTGTCCAGCCATCCAAATAGCCGCAAGAGAACAAAAGCTTTTCTAATGCTGATGTACCTCAACCACAACACTTCCAAATGTCCCTACCGTCATCCTAAAGTAACGAGATGGCAAAAGCCTTTCTAACAGGGGTGTAACAATACACACCAGCCCTCAAAATAAGAAAAATCTGCCTAACCCGGAAAAAGGTTACGCAATTTGACCTTGCGTAACCCATGGTTCGGTAAAGCAGGTGTAATTTGCGTAACCCATAGGTTAAGCAAACAAGTTAACTAAAGAACGGGTTAACCAAAATATGGTTTTCGCAAGATCGGTTGTTCAGTTCAGCTACATGCATGCATAACACTACTTTCAACTATCTGGTTATAGCTCAATACATGGACTCCACAGGAAGCTTTCATAAATATAGTTAAGGCAAGGAGTCGCTTTCGATTTTGGCATCGTCGTGCTCCCTCATGGTTCGTTTCACTTTCCTACGAAATACCGCCGGAATATGAAGAACCTTATTCCATCGGCCCCCATGTTCGCACATAGATGAGATGTCAGAACAATGTAACATGCTCATGAGAGCCGGGAATGATCACATATGACTGGGGTTGAATTATCTCTCTTTGCCAGAGCTCTCCTCAATTTGGTGGAAAAGTAAGAAGGCATAGTGTAGTGTAGGCTGCGTGAGAATGATAATCAGTTTTGACAGTCCTCAAGTATGCCCGTTGTAGTCGAGGCAGGGCTTGGATGAACGAAATGACACAGGGGACGATTTCAACGTGGTGAAATGTCCCCATCGACCGCCAAAGTTTCCCATTCCCGGCCGCATGGCTTACTGATTTTTTTTTTGTTTACGATTTGCGCGACCGAAGAAAAGTTCGCCCGGTTTTAGATTTGCGTAACCGTCGCGCGAACCGAACGATCATGGCCTTATTTTGAGGGTTGACACACTATCTATTTTAGCAATCATTGCTTCCACAATAGTCAACTATCGATAGTTTAGGGGTTGTGCAATGTTCTATGCAATACTCTATCGCAATAGCTATACATGTACCAATTATGAATAGTTTCCATCTTTTGGCATAATTTTTGGTTTAATACATTCAAATGGAGCATTTTAAGACCATATATAACCTACCCAAAGTTAGAAAAACAAATAATCAACTGCATCACCATTACTATTGCAATAGTATTAACATTGTAATAGTATTGCAATATTGATTTCGACTGTCGCAATACTATCACAATAGTCAAATAAGAGACAATAGTCACTGCTACTTTTTAACAAGCTGACTCTTTTAGCACGGTTTCTGTCATCAATTATTACAGATGGACTAAACCCCCTAACAGTAATGTGGTGAAATGTGAACTGGTCATGCTATCTCAGAATCAGACAGGATGTGGAGGTGAACAGAGCTAATGGAGCTCAAAGAGTTTTCTGTGAACCTTCTCACTCTAATAGTATTGATCTACTTTGTCCTCCTTGAACACATCTTTACACTTTGTTAGAAATAGGACCAGAAAAAAAGATCATCAATTATCGGTTCTCAAATCTCAAGGTCTGTATGTACCAAAAGAAGGCTGGTCTTATGCAGTTGTGCTTGAACAGTTTTGTGCTTTTAACTTTTGCTCATTGATGAAAGACAGCAGGAAGTAGTTAAGAGTCTCTGTCTGATGTTTTATCCTCTCAGGCAGGAAGAGAAGTAGTCTTGTGTCAGGGAAGGTAAAAAATGATCAGCCATCCTAAAACCTCCAAACAATAATACTAATAACTGCAGGACGACAAAAGTCTTTCAGTTTCTTTTTCTCACTGCACATCTTTACAATCATGCAAATGGTTTCCAAAAGGACAAGACTTTTTAACAAGCGGCTTCTATCATCAAGTATTACAGGTGGACTAAACCACTTAACAGTAATGTGGCTGAATGTGAACTGGTCATGCTACGTCAGAATCAGACAGGATGTGGAGGTGAACAGAGCTAATGGAGCCGGTAGAATTTTCTGTGAATCTTCTCACTCTAACATGTCTAATAGTATTGATCTATTTGTCCTCCAGCTAGGACACCATCTTCATTGTTAGAAATAGGACCAGAAAAAAGATAGGACTGAAGTCCCAGCTAACAGGGTCAATGATCGTTAGACATCAAGTAGAGGTTCTCAAATCTAAAATTCTTGTATGAAAAAGCTGGTCTTTTTCGTATCCGGTTTTATACTGAAACTTTTAAAATAGATTCCTTCACAGCAAGTTGGAAACCACTCACCAATAAATGGCAGCAAATGCTGTAAGATCATCCAAACTGCTTTGTGCTTTTCATGGTAGCTCTTTGATGGAAGAAGAGAGGAAGTCATGTTGAGTCTCTGTCAGACATTTTATCCTCTCAGGCATTAAAAAGTAGTTTTCTGTCATGGACAGTAAAAAAGGGATGAGCGATTTGCAAAACTTCCTTACAATCATACAAATGGCTGCAGGACGACAAAAGTCTTTCAGTTCCTAATGAGGACATACATTCTTCACTCTATACTCTCTACTCTTCTTCCTGAGTGCACAGTTATACAAATGGTCCTGAGGTGACCACACTCTTTCTAATGAATTCCTTGTTCTCTGCCTTTCTAACAATCACGCACTTCTTAACATTTCTAATAAAAACCCTCTTAAAAAAAACTCCAGTGATTTCGCAGTTGAAAACTTTGCTTATATACTAAAGGTCACAAGACAGTGGGATACATTAAAACGGGGTTCAGCAGTCCAATACATGGGAAATCAAGGTTCCTTTGATACCTAATAATTTACCAGCAAATAAAATGTACATGTATCATGACAAGACAAGAAGGTGGCTCTAAACAAATCCAGAGAATGGATTGTTTGTTTAAGTGGGGTTGGCAACATTAGACAGGTCTGGCAAGGATTTGACAAAACAGAGGGCAACAACAATAATCAGCTTTCTGATACCCTTTAGATACAGCTGAGGCATCAGGAAGCTCCAGCCAACCACATGTGACAAGACATAGAGGTGGTTCGGAAGAAGACCAGAACAACATAACCCAACAGAAGCGTTTCAATTACATGAAGCCATTTTCTGTACCTAAGCAGGTCAACTGGGGGGATCGAACCCGTGCTGTACATCGAAGGAGGATGGGTAGTCACGCCAGTCAGACGCTCTAACCACCAAGCCACGGCGCGGGCCCAAATCAAAGTGGTGATAAAAAATCTGTAATTCAATTTATCAAGTTTGTCAAGTCAGAAATTGTTTTCGGAATGAGATGGCCGGTCTTTTTTCACCTAAATTCCAAATTGACAAGCCACTTATCTTAGATCATTACACATCTAACACCAGTCATCAACTAAAAATGTCAAGGTCAACTTTGAAGATTAAGTGTCGGCAGAATCTGTTTATCAATAATAGATGTAATTGTTAAATTAGATCATTCGCCTCTAAGATAATGAAAATAATCAGCAAGACATGGTGACAATTAGTGGATCAATACCTAATAACCTGAGCAGCAAGTCATTTTTTTTAAAATTATAAATCTTAGATAATCAACTTAAGATTAAAACATTACTAATTCTAATATAACATTTATAGGGATAGAGAAGTGCTGCATATGGAAGAGTAATGTGAATAATTGTCTGCTTAATGAGACTAACTCGCATAATGTTCAAGAAAATTGTTGGTATTGATAGAAAGACTAGCAATTCAACGGCTCCATACGTTATTACTATTGAGATGTATTTAGGCAACCATGGTAAAATTAGAGAGAGTTAAATGCATCTAGGTTTAACCATCTAAACTGTTTCCCTGTCACTTCTATAGGTGGATTCTGGTTCCATAGACCAGGCGTATTGTCTAAGGTGAAGACCTGTAGTTCACCTCGGACACTATTATAAAGCGTTCAGGTGTCAAGGGGACCCTTAAACCTTGCTAACTCCCACAACGCTATTCTCTATTTCAAGTTTTTTTATTATCTTTAAGAGTAAGAGACTAAGACTGGAAAGTAGGGGGCTACCATCAGAAAAGGTAAAAGATAACATGCTGCACAAAAAGTTCAAAGTAAAAAGTAGACGGCAACCAATGTAATTTCTCGCCTGAGTAGATTGCTGCAGGTCCCCGGTAACCACCTGCTAAGGAAACCCCTGAACTCTTTTATTATGCCGTTATAAACTTCAACCAAATAACAATATTATTCTTCATGTGAAATGACGCAAACTTCAACAAAATTAATCCAGCTTACACCACAATAGTCCAATCACAGCATTGCCAATTGGAAATTAACATCATAAAGCCCCTACTACGGGCTTTATTCTAAAACTAACTCACCGTAACAGGGAGTTTGTCCATCGTGGTGAATGTTATGACGAGTTAGCACATTTGAACGAATTACTTAAGGAAAAGAGCTAGAGGTACATGTATAATAATATCATATATTTCTGTCTGACAAGCAGATTCAAACCTGTAAACTTTCAAACTTTTAATATTGTATTAAAAAAGTTAAAGAATTACAGTGCTTCTACATGTATGTGAATACATTAAATTCCAGATTTAAAAATTTTACAACAAAAACTGGTAACTTTTCCCATCTAAACTCTGATAGAATTATTCCTAATCATTTAACAAATCTAGCTCCTGAAAATCATTAAACAGGTTTTCTGTTAACGTAATTGTTTTTCTCTAACAGCAGGATTTATGTCAGAAAATTTCCAGTTAAGCGAGAAATGACATAGAGTGTGTTCACAGACATGATTGCTAAAAGCTGTCAAATATCAGGCCTTAGTTACACAACCACTCCAACCAATCAAAAAACAGAGAAACGAAAACATTTCAACTGGATCAAAGAGAAAATCAAAATCAAATAAAGCTTCCTGTTTCCGCGCTTGATCTAATTGATCATTACTCTCTTTGGTAATAAATTCTATCAAGCATCCCTTCGCAACTAAAATAACACTCAACATTTTTTCTTCATAGCTAAATTACACTGCAAAATTAATGAGACACAAAAAAATACAATCACTGCTAAATATCAACAGCATCATCTGCATGCACATCAGCAAAAGGAAATTTATTAAGTCTTTTTTCACACAATGGGTGGAGAGATTTATTCCAATTCATTTAACTATTATTCTTTGTTAAGGGCTTATAGATTTACTGATAAAAGAATTGTGTACCGTGAAAGTTGCATCACGTCAGATTAAAATCATCATGGCTCAACAGCTTTTAAAATGATTAAAACATATCTAACTTAATTACATATGTATAGTACAGTGAAATTCTGAGTATACACACTGATCGGTTGATCGTCTCCCCGTGAGCTCAATCTCATCACAGCAAGAATGCCTCAATTTATACTACTGGTATTCTAACTAGCTATCACCCAGATCAGATGGTGATCTTTTCATCTAACCCTGATAGGTGGCTTTATCAGTGTGAGATCACCATCCCACCAGCAGGTATACTTAGAATTCTGCTGAAATGTAAACTAATTAGATGTCTATCCCTTCAGTGTTTCTTTGATAGAGCAAACCACAATTCAGTGTAATTTATAATCATATTTATTGAAAGAAAACTGCAACAAATTAGTGAAATTTTTTCTTCCCCATTCATTTTGATTTTTTAAAATTAATAAAACCTTTGAATTGAATAAAAAAAAATGCATTTTGATGAAAAAATTATCATATAAAATTCTTTTAAGAGGGATATAATGGCTGATTTAATGGATTATAAAATGAAACCGGTCATCAGTAAAATAACACTGGAGGCCGGTTGACGGTTAGCTCTAGTTTACATTGTGACCATTGAGCTAACGGGTACCAGGAGCCCAGTTGTTGTATCTTGCACTATGGCATTTACAAACCACAATAGAGTATAAGAGTATTTGAATAGTCTTGCCTGATCTTACAACATGATCAGAAAAAAACATATCGTATAATGTCATGTAATGAAATTCAAATGAAAGCCTGAGTTGCTTTTGAACAGAAGACCTTTAAGAGATATTATGTAATTACAAAGATTCTTCACAGACATTAAGTCAGAAAACCACAAAAAACTGTGAGCTTTGGTTTCTGAGAAATGCCTGAAGAATATTACATGCTAGCTACGGCGTCTGAACATGATCAAAATAAAGCAACGCTAGAGGAAGATTTGGTCCAGCGATTGTTTAATTTGGTCCAGTGATTATCTATAAGTGATCAGTTTAATTTGGTCCAGTGATCATCTAAAAGTGATCAGTCGAGCAGATATAACAAGATTCAGACTAACTTCTTCTCTAGTCCAGAACACTCTACTGTAGATTGACAAAAAAACTGTCGTCTGCTAGAATTTCTACAAAGGATTGAAAACTTTTTAATAAATTGACACAAGCAGTGTCTTAGCTAGAGACCCGTCCACCCGTCTTTTATGGCGGGCGGTTTTTAAAAACGACCAAAAAAGACGGGCTGTTGGCCGTTCATGACGGGGACAAAAACTGAAATTGATCAAACGATTTAGACGGAAACAAAACAAACTTTAATGATGTTCTTGTATAGGTGTCTTCCGTAAAGCATGTAGGCCTACAGACCTGTAAACTGTGTATAACAATGACCTATATAATTCCCGTTTGCTTATAGGCTACCTATACATGGCTAATAGAACTGCCGAGTGACCTTTGTCCCCAACAAGTTA
>JAVFBY010335863.1:0-10065 GCA_034781015.1 Tonicella lineata
GGCTTTCTCAGTTGATCATACAATGGTAGCCAACCTTTGGAGCTAAATCAAGGAACACTGCCGTTGTCGAAGAGGTGGGCCCCACCCGCCGCAGGTCTCTGAAGAGCTTTCCTTCTTGTTTTTTCGACGCCCTTTTGACGGCCATCCACACAAAACTTGATCACCTAACATCGCACCACTAAAGGTTATCACCAATGTTCTACTCTTCGAAAGACCAGCCACTGCGTGATTCTACAATCTACTACCCCAACACCTGCTACGGTCTGTTTATCTTTCGCTGCTGATGTCCTCAGATGTGAACGCCAATTCGTCGTTGTGGTCCGTGGATGTGTCACATCCGATACGCGTGCTATATTCGTTGATAATGAACGCCACGATACCGTCATAGACGGTTTGTTACACATTCTCCTAGTTAAAGCATCTGGATGGTGCCCCTGATCCAGGTGATCAGATCCAGTGGTTTGTCAGCCGTTAAATTGTGGACACAACGAGACTAATCCATAGGTGACCAGTTACCAATACGAGAGACCAAGAACTGATCTCCCATCAGCAATTTCACCGTTTCGCCAACCACCCATTTCAGCGAAAAATCAAAGAGTATAAAGGGTACCAGAACAAACAATCCTCAATTTCCATCGGATACCTAATTTATCTGTACTCTGATCGTTCACAAATCTTCAACGACATCGCTACCTAGTTATCTCAGTCGCCAAGGATATATGTACCATAAAACACGTTTACTGGTTCTGCACTTCGCACAACGTTCATTTATCCGATTGCTCCAAGGTTCCAAATTCAGACCGTTCTCCTGTCCAGCATTCATCTAAGAGCTGTGACTCCGATTCCTCGGATAACCCCAGTTACCAAATATTCCTGCTGCGTTGTCTGAACCACTATAAGTAAGCTTCCCATACCCAGCCTTGACCCAAGCCACCTTCATCCTCCGGCGGAAGCAAATAACTTTTCTAACTTGATCAATTCTATAAAATATTAATAGTTAATCATACTTGGTAATAGTCATTGTTTCTTAAATGAAGAAAGGAAGAAAATGGATTATATTTACATTGTTGGTTAGTTAATTACTGAGTTGTATATGCGGCCGTGATCGTTAATTCCCGGCCAGTTCTCACTCTAGGTATTATCGCTTTGAGTTGTGTTGTTTTTTTGAGAGCTGTAAATAAATCTCTCCTCTTCATCTGAGGCGCTGTTGAGTGTTGGTTCCTTTGCAGTGTATTTACGATTGATGATCTTAACCTAACTGGCGTGGTGTCAGCTGCTATTGAACGCATTTTATACAATACCATTAATAGAGATTAATGAATTTGTGATATTTTAGTTCTCATGAAAATAAAAAATATAGACTTGTATTTTTTTTCTCGGATTAAAATAACGTCTGAAAAAGTATAGGCCTATTTTTATATTTATTTGGGTTCGGAAGCTAACGAAAATTTCTGTAACAGTGAACAGAAATGAAATGTCTGTCAAGTTTTTTTGAACTTGAGCTGCTCTTTCATTTAAGCATTGATCGCAATTATTCCATGTTCATCTGTGTATAACACCGAAGGGCACACTTTTGTATAAAGAGCCAAGCCGATTTAATACATCGTACACATTCGTTTTAACGTTCTCTCCGATGAACGAAAACAAAATTGCAGTGAACTTGTCGTCAGGTTTACGACTAAACTATCACAATCCATTACTGTTTAGTCATGTACAACGGGGTTTCCTTTCAATATAATATTGGTATACTTTCAGTTACCAGCTGGTTACTGAAATGGGACTTTTCATTTTAGTTCTTCGCCATTTTGGTTACCAACTGGTTTGCGAAGCCTACACCGCAAGTTATCCGTTAGTGACGGTTTCCTCTTGATAATGGATCACTAGTGTACTAAAAGGGGATTTTTCTTTCCAGTTCCTATAACAGCATAACCAACTAGTCATTTTACTTGTCCGTGTATACTCCCGAAAACACTCTTTAAACAGAAATCATTCTCATTAGCCTCTCCGTCTACTAAGGTTTAAATTGGTTGTACTTTAAGGGCCAAACTAGTTATTTAAGGTTTAAGTATCTGCCTGATTTCATTTTCCAAATAGAGAATACTTTATACTCCACAGTATTGACCGGAGCTAAAACTCTACAAAGTGGTAAAACACCGACGAGCTTTCAATCCTTTTTTTATGCTCCAAATTGATCAAAAAACAAACTGGTCAAGAATCAAGGCATCTCAGTTTACAACTCAAACAGTAACTTAGTTTTTTTTACATTAGTCAGACATAAAAGTTTGACTTGGTTGTATGCTATCATTTTTTTAAATTTTATCAAACAGAAAGAGTTTGTACTGCATTTGTTCAGATCCGCGGCTATACTGGTTAGTAGTAGGGACACATATATACACAGCCACTGTATTTAAGGACCGTAGTATAATTATTGCTGGTGTGTTCTTGTAGTCTATAGTTAGGACGTCTGGTCTGTTTCCTACTGGAATATTACTTCAGGGTTTAGGCCATCTCAAAACAACTTTTCACAGGAACTGAAAACAATAAAAAGTAGCTAAGATTATACATTTGCTGGCATGTTTTACTATAATTTATCATTTCATCCACGATGTTGTACATTTTTACAGGTACCTTATTAAAGATCAAAACAACCAGTTATTCCAAACATATCCAGTTAACAGTTTGCTTGGGATTTCAACTTGGAGCTTAACTTTGAACTTATGACTGTGTTCAATGGTTCTTCAGCAGTAAACAGCGACAGGACCATAACCTTTTCAAAACAGCATTAAAAAATTAACGCCCAAAGATACGCTCTGTCCTTCCCCAAAGTCAGTCACCCTAAGATAGAATAACAGAACCACTCTCTGGCTAGACCCAATTTTAAAAAAATCATATCCATAGATTCTTCGTATCAGTTGTAAAGAGTTCGCTATAGCCAAAAGGCCCAATAGTCCCAAGGTGAACTGGCCCGACTCTTTTCCAAACTGGGGGTTCATTATTCTATTTATAGCCTACTGTGTTGAAAATGGATTGTTTGTTTGTTTGATTGATTGGTGTTTAACGTCGTACTCAGGGGTATTTCACCTATATGACGACGGATTCTCCACTTCTTAGACAATCCTACTTGATATGGTGGAAAACCTGAAAGGAAACCACGGACCCATGTTGAAACTGGAAGAGTAGCGGTTGGTGTGATATACATAATCCAAGAAAATGTGTACATTCACAAATTCATTGGCTTTATTTTTACGTATAAATTTAAAATAAGCCCAATAAAAGGATTTTTTCCCAAATGCTACTGACAGTAGGTATGTTAAAATGAATTTCGTTCATGTATCTGACTATTGACACATCCAAACTGTAATGTGTAGTTAATAATCATCCTATCAAAGGCCCCTATTTTATTATGCCTACCTTCAACAGCAGCCTTAGCACCGTCGAGTGGTCTAAGAATCTACTACATATGTCCATAACACCGGTGCCGGTAAGCTATATGTCAGGTACAAATGCTTTCTTAACATTGATAAATATCCTAACAAGTATTGGACTGATTTTAGAATATTGTGGGTTACTTAGGAAGGAAATCAATGTAGAGGTACACTTGTATGTGTTTTCTTTTCAACGTCTGAATGTTATGGCTCAAGTTGCAAGAAGAATGAAAAGAAGCCTATTTAAATTAAGATAAATCTATCAGGTGTATTTAGAAAAAATTTAAGACTCCTGCAATATCAATCTGATGATTTAGGTTCAGCCCATTATAATAAGCTCCTAAAGTGAATTATTCAACAACAGACATGATATGGTTTCTGAAAGTTAATATTTTATGGTGTACTATTTTCCCTCAGACAAAGAATACCCTTCTTAAATACACAAAAAGTTTTAGATTAAAATCTTCCTTAAAGCAATTTCTTCTTGAGAACGATTTTCTGGAGTGTTTGTGGTCAGAAAAGTTTATAATTTTCATGTAATGATATGTCTATCTCAATTGACTGTAAATATGTTTTTGTGGCTGTCGTTTAGAGGTCTCACTTTTATGGTCAGGTGTTGTTGTCCATTCATAGGCCTTATTATGTCACACCAGAAGTCTATTAACTAGAAGTATGCAGCTACCATATAGATAATTTGCATTCATTTGGCAGCTTAATGTCATTATTAATATGATACATTATGTAAAAGAAATATTGATATAATCTGTGCTAACTTTTGATTAAACAAATGAAAAAAAGGTGAAAAAAGGTGAAACATAATTATAAATGGTACTTCGTTCACAAATTATGGTTTTGATTTCTTCAATGAGGAAGGGCACAGCATTCCTAATGACAACAATAGACAAGGGGTTGTGACGACACTATTATTTGTCGAGCTATAAAACCGCGGACACGCCTAAAAGAGTAAATGGTGTAGCATACTTCTAGTTAATACACTTCTGCTTACCTCCATATTTAGCCGCTGATTTGTCACACAGATTTTTGTACCCATCACTCGCCATGAAGAGAGTAAAAGCCGGGTTCCACCAACTCGGTATTGGGCTTCCCCGTTTCACCATGATTGCTGTTCCGGTGTCTGCGCACTGAAGAACTTCCGGTAATGTATCAAAGCCAGGTATTACCGTGCGCGGTGAGAATAAAGCGTCTGCCTAAAATTGCCACAAATTTAAGTCATTAATGAGAGGTACAAAGTAAAAGGACGCTTCAACACATGTAGTCATAGGATTAAAATAAGTGATGGATTTGACAACAAGTTGACAATGCCAGTTGGCGTGATTAAATCCATGGCAATTAAATGAAAGCTTCACAGCAGTTTCTGACACCCAATATTGGCAAATTTAGACCGACAATCGACTAGTTTACGTTTACACGGAATAAAAGCAAACTGCAATAATCCGGATTATTTGGACGTAGTTCCTAATAAAAATGGTGTGTTTTCTTATTTTATTTATTCTGGTCTTCAAAATTTGTTTTGGCGGAGTATTTCATATTGACGAGAAGTAATTTAGTGGTGGTTTCTGGTCAATGAATATTATAGCCTTAATAGAGCACATTTTATGTATTTAGGCTTTTTGAAAGAAGTGTGTAGGCTACCGTGATTCGGCTGTTCTTTACATTCTGAAACTATGCTTGGCAACCCCTATGACATTCTAGGGGGGGGGGGGGGGGGCTAATTAAAAATTACAACCAACATGAAAAGTCTCCCTTATGGCAAAGAGAACCTTGGTCACAAATGGCTCAGTGTAAAATGTTCCTCCTCCTATTATGTTTGTTTTGTGACCGCCTCATGTTACAAGAAGAACATGCTTGCTTTACATAACTTAAGACGTGGGGTTCACCTCGCAGACAGTACAAGGGAAAACCTCTATATACTTGATTTGTTTGATGTGGTCCTTGTTGATAGAGAGATCGAGAAGAAGAGTTTCACATTTTCTGATACTACAGGTATGTATTACTGTTCAAAGTTACATCCATAAACATGATAACCTACAATAGTTTAACGAGGCAGGGCGGCCAGTCTTTGGAATATAGATCAGATCTAATCTAAAAACTAAACCAAAAACCGAAGAGCCTGGGAATCCCTGCATTAGGCCCTATATATTATTCACCATCCATCTTGTTTGGACTAAACCGCCAGGTCCCAACATTCCCAGAACAGCGTTATCCAGTTATGTCCATAACAATTTTCGACTTGTTTAGACGTAGCCTAGTCCTATATCCATCAAAACCCACATTCCTAAAACTGCGTTATCAGGCCATTCCCATAAAAAAAAATTGTCACGAAATCATAAACTTTTCACACAAGAATGAAAACTTGAGTTCAGTTTAACATACACTCCCAAAGCTCATATGGACAATACCAGAAGTACGTTAACCCGAAGTATGAAACGAGCCATTGACACACATCAATGGCAGCGAAGCTCAATCCAACACGGATTAATGAAAGAACGATCTCTAAAGCGGGAAATGGGGGTAGTTCAGACAACTTGAATTGAATGTGGAATCATGGGTCATTTATAACGCACATGTTTACAAAATTGAACGAACTTCTTGTCGACCCATAATTCGTCATTCGATTCGAACGAAAAAAACTGCGCGAAATGATCGAAACCCAAATGCTACGCAACCTACGTCACATGAAACGCATAAGGGCTGGGACGAACCTTATTGCCATTGATGTGTGACAATGGTTCGTTTCATACTTCGGGTTAATATACTTCTGACAATACCAATATGAAAACGTTACACATCAAGTTACAATAATTACACGAGGGCTACATAAATGGCTATGGAATCAATTGCTTGATGCATTTTGCTAAATATGACAATTCAAATATTTAACTGATGGGAAAGAAACTAGACATATCTGTATCATTATATCATATAATTTACAACTGATCATATTTTGTCGATCTACCCATTATGAAACCATGTTATAGTAAAATTAGACATAAAATACTTTAGTCACTGTCACAACTCTGAAGAGCGAAACACGACACATGTTTAAAATTCTATATATTTCGGCTATATTGAACCATTTTCTAAAGTGAAGATATTTTCATATTTATATACCAATATTTATAGCAAACGATCACAACAAAAGAGTGGGAATTAAATTAACAAACAATATGGGTCAAAATGTTTATGAATACAAAGAAAAGTTTGGAAAACAGTTGAGACTGTTTGTTAAACAGTTTTGGAACACAGTTAGTGAGTGTTTAAAATGTCATTATGATAAACATGCATTTGAATTAATGAAATGTCTTTACTGGCCTAAAGCCAATGATTAAGTTATGCATAGTTAGTTGTTTTTAACGACTTGTGTTTCTCTCGCCAATGCAACCGTACTGTTGCATCAAAACAGCATGTCATTTTAAGTACACATTAGCTTCCTTAAATTTTCGGGGTAGAAGGCCTTAATTAAATCTCTCTAAGTTTAATTGTCACCAGCTTTACCGTGCCGTTATTAACCAGTGCCAATGCCTCTACAATCCCATTCGCCACTATGATTTTAGCACCAGTTCTTCCCAGTCCCTCCAAACACTTGACATCTGTAGCCGCTCCCGTCAAGTGAGCTGCAAATAAAACAAATTTGAATTCTTAATGTTTTTTCGATCATTTGATTTTTGAACACTTTTATTAATCTTCGTTAGTGTATTTTACCAAATGGAATTAAATTCAAAATGTCCGCCATATCACATGATCTATGACATCAACGAAAGGTTTGTTTGAAAGGTCTTATGCCCTCCTTGATCACTGCAAAATATCATTTTGATATCATCTATAGTTTCCGATCTATAGGCAATCAAAGAACATGTCTTGAATAGAAAAGAAGCTTACTGGGGCCGGAGATTTTTGGACCTATACCATGTGCTATATAATTGTGCTCTTGGTATTTAATTCACCTAACACGGTGATTTCGTGAAATTCAATATGGAATATGCGACTGACAGGTGACTAGGTAATAAAATAATTAACCATGCAGATCCGGCCTCGATTCGGGACTTCGCCTTACATAAACAACACACCCTATATTTATCGCACTGTTCACTAGATATTTCTTAATATTGAAACATTAAAAGAGGGGATAATATAACTACGAAGTGAGTTTCTTCACAAACTTTAGACAACATCTGATAAGTCAATACAAATAAACTTATTATAGTTGTCCAAAGACAGAAATGCCATAGGCCTATAAATATTACAATACGTGTGGTAACATTTTATGGAGGCATCACAGTTTGATCAAACCTCTTTTGCAGTGTTTTTAGTTGTGCAAAAATGGAATGGAAAATAGAAGTTTGAAAAGCTAATCGTTAAAACAATTTTGTTTACCGCTGACATCCCGAACAAATCATGGGGATAATTGATTTTACGGCTTTGATTCAGATTTGTTTTAAATCAAAAACATCCTTTACAATCACTTTATTCCATAATTCCTCCCTTGATTCCGAGTAAGGAGTGGTAAATAAGTAATTTCCATCTAGAAAGTCTTGTGATGGCATTTTAACATATTTATGTTAGTGTGTACTGCATAAACCGTTTTATTTATACCACTTAGATGGATTGTAAAATCTTTAGCTTTACTGGAAATCCCGCGTTATTGAACCAATCGAGAGCTTGGGAATCAAACAATCAAATCACTGTTTTAGTAACCAATCGATAAGTTTTTAGTCTAAACTAGTAACCAATCAGGAACTTTTAATAGACAAAGGAATCCTGTTATATAAACTTAAGTCTAGATAAACTGGATAATGATGATATAGAAGAGACAAGGAAAGACAATGGAGGAACAACTAGGAGATCTGAAAGATGTTATGTTTGCTCTGGGATTGCTAGGATGACATAGTTATCTAAAAAAATCTAGTGTAGGACATCAGTATTTTATAAGTTTTGTATTTAGTTAAGCAGTTAAGCGACATGTCGGTGCATCTTGTATTATGCGAGTATATATTTGAAATGACTTTGTTCTTTATATAATTATGCAGTGTTTTAACGACTATATCCAATCAATAATAACTTATAGTTTTTACACTGAATATGAATTCAGTTTAAGTTATTTTATTTTATTCCTTGATCTTTGCGATATGAACGTCCGAACTGACTTTATGTAAGAAATGACCTTTTCGTAAGGGAAAGTTTTCAACTAGATCCAGCGAAATTGATAAATAAACGATCACTGTATACAATATAACTATTGTAACGACATTATAAAGCATCTTTTCACACGTTCCTCATGGGCCCAGCAGCGCGTAAAAACAATACTTGTCGCTATGTAGATTATAAGAAATGTATATAATAAATATTAAATCATCTTTCTACAAGTAACTATAGTAAGGAAAATTTCATAGTTTTCATCTCTCTAACAAAATTATGTATAGTGCCGTTAGTTTCAACCCGCAATCGCTAAAATTGTTTGCTGTACAACGTCAGATTAAAAGCAGTCGTCATTTGGTAGTTGATTACCCATTGGTGAGCGGGTGGGTGGGTGGGTAGGCGGGAGCTTCCTGATGCCCTGGTGCTCTCGGAGGTATAAGGGGCATCAGGAAATAGTTTTTTGGGGCGTGTCGTTTTTTGCTCCTTTTGTCGATCCCCTATCTCTGTCCCGTCTTTCATGTTGCCAGAGACGTGAACGGTGGCTTCCTCCACCCATAGGGCTGGCAAGCCGTCATATAGGTGAAATATCCCTGAGTACGGCGTCAAACCCCAATCAAGCAAATAAGCAAGCAATCAATCCCATTGATCACGTTTGCATCCAAATATATATCTGGAATTTTCCACGATCTGACGACACACGTCTTCCATGAGCAAAAGAGTTAATCCACCCACAAAAAAACAGAGCTCATCCCAGAGGCTTCCGAGAAGGGTTTCATTGATATATTTGACAAAAAAAACGTGACAAAAAGTTGGATTTGCACGGTAAGTGAAAAAACACTCAATGGAGGACTCAATAATTTTGCCCATGTTTGGTTAGAGACAACCTTTTCTTTTTTTTCACTTAGTGTATAACAAACGTCAAATAATTGTAAATTTAGACATTTTATCCGTCTCACACCTGAGATACAATAGCAAACACTTATACATATATCATATAGCAGATTTAAACCTGAAGGATTAAGTTTCAAGTAATAATTTTATTGGAACTATTTTTTTGTTGTAGACGAAGCGGCCATGCGGTCAATCTACTTCCGGCAAAAATTCCGATAGTCATATATCGACGCCCGCTGGTCGCCATAAAAATCAAACTTGCCGAATTTAACAAACAGATTAAATGTAGAGTATAACATCATGGTCAGAAATCTCTAGGAAGCACAGGTAATTTTACCATCAAAAAAACAATCCTTTTGGGGCGGTTGTTACGTTTGGCAAACATGGAAGCGGACGTTGGAGTTTTACCATTTAGCAGGAAGTTTGAGAGAGATTTGTTAATCTAGCAAAGGCTTTGAAACTATACATGGTTTTCAGATGACGTCATACCACTACATAGTATATGCCATTGTCCACCATTGCCCGCCATTGTTGGGGTATACTGGTCATTAGTTAACAATGCTTTGCCTCGCTTGAAACGTTAATCATAATG
>JAVFBY010335974.1:0-10064 GCA_034781015.1 Tonicella lineata
AGTAAAGAGTAAATAGTAAAGGAGTTCGATGCTATTGGTTGACAAGAATTTGTAAGTAAATGTGACAAGGGGAGGAACAGAGTTTTACGTCGGGCCTCGCCTTGTCTCGAGAAGATGCCGCTTGTGTTGCTCAATATTAAAAGCTGATATGTATAACAGGTTCATTTCAGACACGGCAACATGTGAGTGCGGCTTTCATTACGAAGATGCAAATCACTTCTTTTATTCTTGTATAAAATACGATGAGCAAAGACCGCATATATTTGGAAACGAACAGCTAACGGTTAACGAAAAAAAAGAAATTTTCGATAAAGTTGGACGATGTATAAACGAAAGTAGACGATTAGATTTACAGTAAACCTGTGGTGGATAAAACAGACAGGTCGCAAACAAACAAATATTACATTATACATAAAGCTATAGTAGCAATTCCATCTTTTAGTAACAATATAAGTTACACCTAACTCAGCAGTTTTTAAGTAAAACCTTTTTTGTATTTATAATAAGTTTTTAAAATACATACCTACCATTGTGTTTAATTATTGTATATGTAAAATGTGGGAGAGGTGTTTATATAGGACAAATTGCCCTGTTCACCAATCCATGTTCCTTCTTATATGGAAAGAAAATATTGTTTAAACCAATGGAAAGATAGGCGTCTCAATGCCTCACCCAACAGTTACCCGTCTCAAAGACGGTGAGACAGGTGGCTGGCTAACACTATGCAGCAGTTAATGCTGTATTTTAAGACAATTTGTGGTAGGCCTATTCACCATTTGGGAGAATTTTAACAATGATTTTTTAGGGGTGTAAATAGACATGTGATTAAAGTTATTAACAATAGAGGGTAATTAACAACGATGTGAGTGATCTAACTGTTAAATTAAGACTAAGCAATTCAAATAAAAAAAAATTTAAATTGGCCATTCTAAAAATATCAAATGAACAGTTAACCAATTATTTGTTCAATTTGAGAACAACAAGGTCATAAATATTCCCAGCATGTCAAACACTCTAGAAACCAGACATAACATTTGTAGCACAGGACATTTAAGGAAGCCATAATTAGCCCCACATGGGCTTTTATTGTAAGAAATTAAACCCACTTCATTTTCCTACCAGCAGAACATTCGTTGAACGTGGGTTAGACTTATGATCGTAATAACGTCCACAGGGAGTCAACTACAGCTCAATCTCGACCCACATAATAACCTTCCTGTAAAATGTCCCAATAAATCACGCTAATATTCCAGTGGGAGATTGCATTCAAATTGAAGAAGTTTTTTCCAAAAATATTCTTGACACAGTTTATACTTGACATGCTTAAACATGCGCATGGAGACTTTCGCTGAAAAACACATTAACTGCGAAATCCAGATTTAAAAAAAAAATAGGTATTGAAATATTATATAAATGTCTAATTCAGCTACATGTAGATGCAGTATCATTTGATTTGCCGCTATAAAACCGACTTGGACATAAAGGAGTCCCATATTATGTAGCGATATTTGATAAATCGCTGTAAATTAAGTGGTCCTTGAGGAGGAAATTAGAGCTGTGTGCATACACACGTGACACGTCCTACATGAATTTTTATCTAAAAGGTCCATGGACCTTGTACGCAGTGAAGTGACATATTGAAAGTGACATTTTGAGAACGTCACTGACCCTTGACCCGGATAACTGGAAATCCCTAGCTTATTCGTACTTCTTTTATGCCGCTTTTTAAATTGACAGCAAATGACATGGCAGTAAAATAAACCATGGATAATATCATGCATATTCAAAATAGTCATGTATATCACTACACTATGTCGACACGCCATAATTTCACGTGCCTTAATTATCTCATTGTTGGTCCGCTCGACCTAATGTTTTGCAAAATAGTTCTATTTTAATTTCTAAACTTCTTTGCTGTTACGTTATCAATATTGATTTCTTTTGGTTTCGTATGTACTTGATGTCATATTTGATAGTTTATCTACATGAGATGGATATTTTGTCTCCAATTATTGCGCCAAATTATGGCCATCATTCTTTACACAAAAAGTCTGAATGGAAGGGGACAAAGTTACCAGAGATAGATTGATTGATTGGTGTTTTATGCCACATTCAGCGGTATTTCAGCTACGCTGTGGCGTGAACATTTTAACATTTAATATTTTATACAATATGATTTATAAGTATTCCATCCTAAAGCACCCAAGGCCGTACATAAAAAAGTGAAATGAAATAAACTGAATTGGACAGACATACATGTAAGTGTTAAAAATCTTAAATATATATAGCATAAAAGATAAAGGTATTTTATTAGTAAAACATTTCAAATATTAATCATTTAAGATAAAAGTACTACAGTATACCAGAGATATAGATGATTTGGAACAACATTGGTCCTACATGATGATGTCCTATGACCACAGAGAAATGTAATTCTTTGAATCTTGACTATCGACTGAGATTGTCGTTGATGTATGTCAATGGCTCAGTTCATACTTTGGGTTAATAAACTTCTGCTATACATGTATATGACATATTACATTTTATTTATAGCTAGGGCAATCTGATTGAAATCATATCTATAGAAGCTCCCCGGCATTGTTTTGTCGCGATGTAGATCTGAGGACATACCCTACTATATGGTGTTGATTGGTCCACCAATCAGAGGGCCGCTTATCAATTCATGGTATGTGAGTTGGGGATTCCCCTGGGACTGCTCTCGCTTAAAAACATCTATGCTTACCACAGCTTCTTGCTATCTGTTTTTTCATTGGACAATTTAAACAGTGACCTTTCTTGAATCACACATTAGTTGATGTCATTAAACAGTTTGCAGGGCCATGTCCTCAGATCTACATTGCGACAAAACAACACCGGTGGGCTTATATAGCTATGATTTTAATCAGAATGGTTTAAAGGTCCACCAATAACCCACATAAAACCAAAATAATATTTTAACCAATTCTCAATGGATACTTACAAGATCTTTAACTTTGAGTCTCTCTAACTTGTAATTATGAGACAGTCCATCAATCTGGATGTTTAAATTTTCACAGTCAGAATTACGCTTCTCTAGTTCTTCTTCCTGAAATCATAAAAAAGAAGATAATTTAACTTTGTTTTATTACACCATATCCAAGGCCCAAGGGAAATTACTCTTACTTGTACTTTTTGACTGGACACTAGGGAGTGTCTTAATACACACAAATGTTGTTGAGTATTATATCTGAAGGGTGCACATGATCTCATGGATAATGTGTTCTTTGTAATTTATCTTAGCATGGAAATTTTGTCTTTAATAGAACAGTTAGTCTATCAGAGTGCAAACTGACATACCAACAATGATTTATGAATGATATTCTCTGATAATAACTTTAGTTTACATTTCAAAGATAGTTTTCAAAAGCAGCATCATATATCACTGACTTCAGGTTTCGTATCCATTAATACAAAGCAAAACTGTTAGACTAACTAATTGTGTTTTCTTTTCTCAATGCTGCTATTGGTATCAGTTTCACAAAGCTAGCTTCTTATATGCTATTTTTCAAAATTTCCACTTTATTACTATATTATACAAAGATATGTACACCAATGCACATTTACACACTTTTTAACTTTATATATTGGTTGTTATCAAATTCCTATTTATAAAAATGCATGAATAAGCTGTTTGCTCTCTAATATATTTTTTATAAATGCAGAGAAAGAAAATGTGACATAATAAATATTCTTAAGGGATAGAACAAGCTCTTCGTCGAGTTTTATTCCCGCCAATGCTGTACTATTTATTTATTTGCTTGGTTATTTGTTAATTTCGGTGAATAAACAATCAATCAATCAAAACACACTGCACTAAAGTATGGCATCGAATGACCGTGAGTAAATTTCGACCGCCTAGGCCACACAGCAAACCGGCCAATTACAAGTACGAAAATAAGAAATTGTTATCCCAAATTAACGAAAATACATATAACAGCATTAGTAATCGTATATACAAATACAGGGTTTCCTGTTGGTTTACACTGATATTGTTAATTTATGGAAAGTAAAATTAAATCGTTTAAGTGCCCAAACGAATAAAACAAACAATGCATATTTTTTTAAGTTTCTTTAAAAAACTATTAGTCTTTAGTAAGGTTCGAAACGTCACCAAGACAATGACCTCTTCAGAATTTAAATCATTAAAGGCACACTGTCACTAGAAATATATATATTTTTGCCCTCTTACATGATCACGCGAATTTTTTAACGAGGAATAAGGAAGTAGATTTTCGTTTATTCTAGCCCCAGTGTTGTAGATTAAGTTAATGTTAACATTTAACTGAAGATCCTACCTGTGTACGTCGATTTCGAATAATATCCCTGGCTTTTACAGCTATGTTGGCCCACTTTGTTCATTGTATGTTACGTTTTGTTTCAAGGGACTTCAATATTTCATAATGCCTAATTTTCTCACTTAAATCTCCACCCATTCATTTTATAGTTCACAAACTTATTTCTAAAAGTGTATATCATTAAGGTTATCATAGCAATTGATTGATACAGTTTTTGTGGCATCAACAGATTTGTGTCAATCGTTGGCATGTTGTTAAGAAGAATTATTTCGATATTGTTTCTAGTATACTTGTTAACTAATCTTTATCCCTGTTGTTGTGCTTGTTTTAATATAGAAACATTTATCGTCATGCAAACAATAAACATGAGCTTGTTTAAACGAGTCTACCGTGAGACCAAAGGGGAACCAGTACAGATAAACATCAACAAAATAACAAAGCTGTACATGGAGCTGGAATTTTTGTTATTAATTTGTTTAGAAGTTTTTTCAACTTTCTTAAAATATTGGAGAAGAAACACCTGGTGTTGTGGCCTGGGTCGTTATACCATCTTACTGACAAACGTTAGCCCTCCCCATCTCTTGCTTTATGTCTCTTTGACGTATACACGGCGTCTAGAGAACAGTGTGCCCAGGTTAGTATCAGTCTGTGTATCAGTGGGATGCAGAAAATCTCTTTCCAAGCAGACATCCATACAAGAAACAGCTTGAAGTATGTAATTTACTCGCCATGAAGCCTTCAGAAGGCCAGCGGTGTGTTACGCGGGTGTGTTTGAGGGCTGTGAAGTGCCACTAGCCCGCAGCGGGTCGATTCGAGGGTCCACCACGACGCCCATAGAATAGGGAGGTACTTCTTTCTAAGATACCCTATAGAGTGACTTTGACTGGCACGCGTTGGGAGGGTGAGATTTAGTGATAAGATCAACTTTGTTCGTGTTAAGAGATTAGCACAGCTTTCATTGTTTGATATCTTCAGATTAATAAGTTGTAGTACCTCCCTCAATCTCATTAACTCACTACATAATGTCATAATAACACAGGACTTACAGGGTCAGTTTTTCTTCAATAGAACCCACATTTAATAGATCAAGACAGTGTTTTGTTTTATTTTTACTATTGATAACTTTTGGTAAGCTGTAGCAAAAAGACACTTGATATATATTACTACACAGGAAGCTCATTCTAGTCTAGAACTTCTCTTGTTGGATCAATTAATCTACTTTTAGTATATTTTATAAATGTAGAAAAAGAAAATAATTTAGCTTTTAATATATTCTATAAATGTAGATAAATACATTTGTCTTGTCTCTACTGAGGATCGAACTGAGACTTGTAATATATATATATATATTTGATATATATATACCCATCTGTTTGTTTGTTTATGTATTTGTTTTCCAAAAGCGTAGATTTTGTAAAGTCTATTTTCCTTTATTTGCTCTCGACTCATTGCTCAAGAATAACTGGAGAAATAGCGTGTGCACACGTGGGTACCGAGTACAGAGAAATAGGGCAATTAATCAGACAGGTCTGTCAAAGACAGCCGGATATTGAAATTCGAGTCGCAATATTACATCCTATAGGAACACCATAGTTTTCGTACGGTCAGTGACCTTCCGTGTAAGCTTTCGAAAAGCATTTGTGGATTCAGACTATCGTTAAAAAGAGCGTATATTGTAATAATATACTTTAATAATACTTTCATGGAATTGCATTTCTCTATAAAAAAAAAAATGATAAGAACAAAAAATAAAAATACAAAATTCTACATAAAAAATGTAAAAAATATACCGCCTTCACTTAAATTGAGCACAAATGAATATTGGAATAAAATGTATTATTTTACGGACTTCCCTTTTGTCTTCCGACACTGACATCATCTGCCATTTTGTTAATGCTTGTGTGCTACCCTTTTCTGTAAAGAAAAACACAATGACTCCAAAAAGAGTTTAGTTATTGTACACGTTGCACTGTGAAATGAGAGCATTGTTTCACACACGGATCTTATTTTAGACCGAAAAAAGAACCACAACGAGATCGAGATCTTAACAATGTTCCCCCCTCCTGCAATAACAGTATCGGGTTTTATTCGTGTGCCTAATTAGAGTATAAAACTCCCATACTGTTCATGGACATTACTTTGTTATATGGATCGATGTGTTCAATCATTCGGGTATTTTGTGTATATCAAATCTAATTTGGCACGTTATCAACTAAACCTGTGTGAGCCTGCTATCCAGAGGACCAATTTTAACTCTAAACGCCTTACCATATCACTAGACTTAATTTTACGGCTTCGACTTTTCCCAAAAGAGCTAGGCGTCACATCTGTAAAGCTACATAAACCGAGTCTATGAACAAATTCACGGGAGACAAGTTTTCTTATTGTCGCTATTCTGCCTATTTCAATAGCAGTACATCAACTTTAGGATATTGTTTGTCCTCCAGGCGGGGACACGGACTGTGGCTGTATTTAAACCTTCCTCTCATAGCGTTTTGTTAAGAAAGACTTGATCTTTGGCTGTGTTTGTAAGTAGAATGTGTTGTGAATGAAGTAAGTTGTAGTCTCAAGAGATATGGTACGTATTTAGGTGGGACTGGGGCCGGCTCAGGTTTCAATGATTGACGGCGTTGCCATGGTGAATAATTTTACGCAGCATTGTGTGGAATTAATGCCGCCATGGCTGCCTGTTGAACGGACCAATCACAGAGCCCGCTCTTCTCAGTTATGTCGGGGTTCAACTAATGTTATCAAGATGGAAGAGTTTAACAGGCTTTTCTCTTCATTTTTTTAACAGCTCACTTTCGGCCAGGACACAGGGCATCTACTTTTGGACCAGCTTCAGAGGTGACAATGTTACAAGACCAAGCTATTCCGGGTGTCCCGTCCCCAAATTCTAACGTGGTACCATCATTCGGCTTTACCCAGGAACAAGTGGCCTGTGTTTGTGAGGTCCTGCAGCAGGGTGGGAACATCGAGAGATTAGCCCGCTTCCTCTGGTCCCTACCAGCATGTGAACACCTACACAAAAACGAAAGTGTCCTAAAAGCCAAAGCAGTTGTGGCTTTCCACAGAGGAAACTTTAAAGAATTGTACAAAATTCTGGACAATAATAACTTCTCGCAGCACAACCACCCAAAATTACAGGCCCTTTGGTTAAAAGCCCATTATGTGGAAGCCGAGAAGTTACGGGGCCGACCATTAGGGGCAGTGGGCAAATACCGTGTTAGAAGAAAGTTTCCTCTACCCCGTACTATTTGGGATGGGGAAGAAACCAGTTATTGTTTTAAAGAGAAATCCCGGAATGCTTTGAAAGAATGGTACAATCACAATCCCTACCCGTCACCTCGAGAAAAACGGGATTTAGCGGAGGCCACTGGCTTAACTACTACACAAGTTAGTAACTGGTTTAAAAATCGCCGCCAAAGGGACAGAGCCGCTGAACAGAAAGAACGATTTGGGTAAGAATGTTTAATTTGTTATTAGAAAATTATTAAATTATGAATGATGTTTTGGTGACATATGTATCTCTACTATCATATATTTAATAATTTAAAAGATTTGTAAGACAAACACGTGGGTAAGAAATTATAACAAATATTAGAATTTATAAAATATGAATAGGAGAGTTTCTTCTGTCTCCAAAGTGTTTTAAATTTTATCTTACTATCAAATATCATCAAACCATTCTACCAGTCTTATATTTAGATTATATGTGATGGGTATACTATAAAATATTCTTTACACACTTATAAAACATAAGAACAATATTCCAAACAGAGTTTTATATTTATTTATGAATATTCTCTTATTCTTTAACGTAAAACCGCCATAAACTGTAAAATACTAAGTTAAGGTTTTGTTTACAAATAATTGCTCAAAACTTGGGAACAGGGTTTAGGATAAAAGTAACGCGTGAATGTTGACAAATATTTGAATTACCACCGATTACTTTAGCACAATATTATGAATATAGTATGACTCCTAATCATTCATTATGACTTTATTTATCAGTTTATTTAAACCATTTTCCGCAGTACAATTAACCCACTGCTCAAGATGGTTGCAATTAACCGAGCAATACAGTCAAAATGCATTGTCCATCATTCTGTGGAGTTGTCACTATGCTCAATCAATGTTGAAAATCCTTACATTAACGACAACATTGTTAGCTTATTAAATACTAGCTGTTTAAAACATGATAATGTTCGGCATAAAAATAAAATATTTAAATTCCTTTTTTGAGTTTGTAAACACTTACTTCTGGCCATCACTGCGAAAGGGTATGCATTTTTTTAAAAAAATATATACATACTTTTTTTTATTGGATCTGTATTACAAAGGACGGGGTTTGAATCCCAATGGGCATGCAATTGTGTTTTCTCTAAATTTGAAAAATGTACATATGCATTTTATCCTAAACCAATAAAAATTCTCAAAAACAAATGCTAAAATATATAAAAACAAAATACTTTCCAAGAAACAACTATTAAAGTCACACTGAATTAACATAAAGTAATCGTAAAGTGTTTAGTTTTATTTAACTTGACAATTCTGTTTTATTTCTTGTATTGATTCCGATCTTTAACGTTAGTTTTTTAAGTGTCATTGATACAGCTGCTTTAGACGACCGTCTCTGGTTTTTATTGTGTTTTTCTTTTTGCTCCGACCTGTGGGAATCATTAAAAAAAAGTTGTTAATCAGGTTTAAGTTGATTTTAAATTTAAACTAATTTCGACCATCTGTGTAGAATTACTGGGAACGTTGTCGGCCATCTTGGTTAGGCGGGGGAATGTTTTGGTCGCCCGGAGCTGGTAGTTTGCACAGCTTGTCCCGTGTTTGATCTCTAGACTTCCTGCTAACATAACACAGGTCCTACAAACATTCTGGCCCTTCCTCGACTTTTCTCTCAACGACTTCCAGCTTTCTTCAAGACTTAGATGTTCTTCATTTGAAGTCAATTGGTCTACAGCTGGTCCCCAAATCCTTACCATCATTTTTTATATTTAGAATCGATGCAAAAATGACTTTCCTAACTGTGCCCAAAATGCTTAAACTACCCTTAACTTGTAGAACAAGCATTCCTTTTTGTTTTTTCTTATAAAAGCGTTTTTAATAGGATTATCTTTTCCTATCATTATTTTAATCAGTTTTATTAGTAAGGCACACAAAATTAAAATGATAAACATACATTTTACGTTTTGAGAAAAAAAAACAGAAAAAAATTTTCAAAACAAATGTTGGTAATTTATAGGCAAAATTACAACTTCCTCATCAATATTTTCACTCTTTTTTTCTTCGCTTTATTATTTCGCAATTAAAAAAGATGGATACACAGCTTTTAATTAAAGGTAACGTGAAACCATACAAAATATTATTTTAAAAACAAGAACTAAGAACCTAAATTCATAAAGTTTTCCTGAATTTTTTCTTCGTTTAGGCCCACTAGTCTCTGTAAATGCAATCTTTACATATAGTACAGAAAAGCACCAGGCCAACATATAGCTTTGTATATTATTACATTTTAATAAACATTTTCAATAATTTAATTTCCATTAAAAATAAAATATTTAGTAAGTCGGTACTCGTTTTCCAATGTTTTTAGTCCTGCGAACTCGTGGAATACAAAAACAGAAATATTGAAATGAAATTTATTATACGCGGTATCAAATATACTGATTTCCTAATTCGTACACACATATTTAGTGTTCTCTCCGACATGGGACGGCG
>JAVFBY010336196.1:0-10063 GCA_034781015.1 Tonicella lineata
AAAATGAGATTGTCCGGCTACTTTTTAAAACTGCCGGACAAATGTCCTGCTGCAAATTTCAAACATTTCTACCCCTGACATTTATATGTATTTTAACTTGTTCAAGAGACATGGTCATCCCAAAATCAGGTTTTGTCAATAGTCCTATTTTAGCAACTCTACATGTATGTATTATTACATCTTGTTTATGAACTAAAACAAAATCATTGAAATAAAAATATTCAATGAATATTTAACTTTCACTGGACCAAAGAAAACCTGTAATAACCTGGATTAGACGTAAAGGGGCTGGAGCAAGCATTTAATTTTATAAATGTGTCTTTAAAGCCTTTGAACGGGTGGTTGGCCGAGAGCTTGCTGGTGCTCTCTGAGCTTAGGGGCATCCTGTTTTTGTTTTTTTTTTCTGTCTTTTTGGTTTCCTCCACTCGATGGGCTGGCATGTCATCATATAGCAGGGCGTTAAACCACAATTAAACTAAGCAGCCTTTGATACTTGGCAGTTTTTAACGACTCAACAGTTCAAATATTGTTGGGGCCTGGACATGCAATCACCCCACACATTCAGGTGTCTGTATTACAATGCATGACCCAGATAATTGAATGAAGCTCGGCAAGACTGGCATATACTCAAGTCATTTAGATGTTCTGGAAGAATATTTAAAGTTAATCTTTAGTTACTTCTAAACTTATCCTACAAATTTTGGGGTGGACTTAACTAAAAGCTTCTTTTTCAGAAAAATAAGTAGAACCTTGTGGGATTCTGTAATAATGCAAACATACCTATTTTTTGGCGAAGATGTCTCTTTTTAATATATTAAAAAGCAACATTTTCATCCAGGTATAAAATCATTAACAAGCAATGAAAGCATTATTTTCGTCACTTGGAAACCCTCTCAGAACCTAGATCAAAATGTAAATGTTTATAATTAAATGAAGCATTTTGTAAAAAGTGTGCAATATATACATAATTGACCAAAGTGACAATCAATGAATCACACACACAAAAACACCAGTTTGCAAATCAGCTTTTCAAAGTTTCTCCTCGCTTAAAAAATCACGGAAAGATTAAGGAAGTGTAACTGATGGTTAGAAGGCATTTCTTGTGACCTGGTCTTGAGTTTTCATCATGCGTCCTTCTAATCTAGTCATGATTATAGATAGAGCAAGGGGACCTGCTAGCTAGCTAGTGCTATTCAGCTTATTTTCACTTGGCATGGACTCGTCGAGTTACAAGGCTTTCATACGAGTGAAATAACCGTCTTACTTTCTTTTTCAGGATTCCGAGAGTGACCATTTGACAGGAATGACGATTGGGACAGATGGATTATTCCTCTGTACATTTTTCAGTAAGACTTTGTTTTTAAAAGGGGGTCGGGAGGGAATAAATTGCATTTTTAGATTGCCTTTATAATAGATGGTTGATGCCATTGAGTTTGTTTCATTCACCCATGGGGCATAAAACCAAATCAAACAATCAAACCAAATGCTTTATTGCTGCCCACTTCAATCAAGTTTCAAGTCTTGGTAGTGTAATTGTCGGAGATGTTGGACAGAACTTAGTATCTCCGTACTTAACAAATTAATGGCGTCACCCCTAATGATGGACAGGTTTAAATAAATACTAGAGGATGGAGGAAGATTATGGTGCCCTGGTGCTCTCTGAATGTCAAATATCTCCATTTGTTGTGGTGTCCTAGTCATCTTTGTTCATTTATGTCGTGAGTGTTTTCCTCTGACTATTATGCACGTGGTCGGTGGAAGCTTCCTTATACCCTCAAAGCTAAGGAGCATCAGGAAGCTAATTTGTTGTGATGACCTGTTTTTGATGTTGCCAGTGACGTCAATGGTGGTTTCTTCCTACCATTCGGCCGACTCGCAGTCATATCAACAGTCATCGCAGTTGAAATACCTTAGAGCACAGTCTTTAACATCAAGCAATCAATCCATGCTCAAATTGGGCTGACATGCAGTCAGTAGTTAAATAACATCAAGTGTGGCGTAAATCCCCAACCAAACAATCCAAACGTAACATAAAACATTACAAGTGAGTGTTTCAAAAGAACTGCCAAGCAGGGGCTTAGCCAGAAATCAAAAGTAGGGTGTCCAAAATGGTCCTTTTCTTTTATTTTTTAAGGAACTGAGTGTCCAATTTCCACAATACCCTATCTCTTGCATGTTAAAGTTTCTTAAAACAGGGTGTCCAAATGTGCCAATTTTTCAATTCAGGGTGTCCAGCATAGGCCTAAGCCTATGCTGCCAAGGCTGGTCAAGGGTGTTTTTGCTTGAAACCATTGCTGAATATCGCTATGCCACCTTGTAGTTTGTTTCTTTGTCTTAAATCTGCTGGTCACATGACACAAGTTAATACACTTTTGAACAATCCAGCCCTGATGGTTTGTCATTGGACTTCCTTTAGGGTTGTGGTCAGAGTGTCTTTTCCTCATTATAAATTTGAGAATCAAATCATTCTGACTTCCGCCTTATCTTTGACTCTGACTAAGGTATCGACATCCATATTATTGTTCACCAAAAATTGACTGCGCGGAAAGCTCTACTTCAGATAAAGTGTCTTATGCACGATTTTATTTATATTTTTTTCTGCCTTTTACTGATTTCAAATTTAATGGATCTGCAAAAAAAAATTCTATGTTTAATTTTAAAACAGTTGGTAAAACCGTTTTATAATTAAGACTATTCGTCCTTCAGCACTGTTTTGGTGAAACAGTACTACGACAACAACAAAAATGGCTTGACAATGTCAATACATTAGTTCTGGTATTCTTCTCAGTATTGAGAAAGGTCCAATTTTTAGTATGGTCTTTCTCTCTGTGACACAAAACAAACATGGATCTGTAACTGCTTATTATTGCTATTTTCAGTTTCGTTCCTGTTTAACTGGATAGGGTTCCTGGTGTCTCTGTGTATTAGTAACACAGTGGCAGGGAGGTGTGGGGCTCTGTCTGGACTTGGTCTCTCCATAGTTAAATGGGCCGCCATTGTAAAGGTAAGCCAATCTCCAGTATCATCAAATCATAGTTAAGTGTAGCTGTGTAATCTACATGTAGGTCTTTATTAAAATAAACCTGTGGCTGGGGTTGTTTTATATATTTTATGATCCCTCTAAATTAATACTAAACAGTTATGCTTTTATTATTTTGGAAAACTCTGAAAAACTCTCAATATAAAGTTTCTAGATACTTTTAAAGTGAAAATTTTGGGTTATATTGATGTAGTATCTTGAAATTTTGATCGAGTTAGTAACTAGTCACATAAATCAAAAGTAAATCAAGATAATAAGTTAAAAATTTCTAGTTGCTGAGAATTTTTTCATGTCATTTTCATTTGACTATGTAGTCATACACACTCAACACTGATATATGTACCCATAAGGCAACAGAATTAAAAAATATTTAATTCAGCAGGTCGGGTTGTGATTTGGCGTAGTATAGTATTGCACAGAAATAGATATGTAACCCAGGGATAAAGGTTATAAAAACCTGAGCATACTCCAAGCAAACTAGTTCCTCAGACTCATGAGATTGTGCTCCCCATCTTTGGTTATTAAATGTTGTGTGTACATGTACTCACAGGAGTGCAAAATCAATGCTTCTTGAGCATTATCTTATTTAGCTCCTATGTCAATAGCGGTCCAAAACTTGTTGCTAAATTTGTTCGCTGCTTTGAGGGGATTCTGTCTGTCTGTCACAGATAAAATGTTTGACTCAAATTTAGGGCTGATTTTCAAAACCCAAATGGTGTCTGCCCAGTGCTGATCCTCCTCCGATGTACCTCGCAGGTTAAAGCTGCTTTAGTGGACCTGCTAATAGGTATTTGAGGGAGTAAAATGTTGAGAATCAGACGTCATATAAGAGAAATACCCTTGAGTATGACGTTGAATACCAATTGAGCGATGAAAATCCAAATAAACTGGGTATGCAAAAATCCATATAAAGCTACTACACTTGTTCAGCATTTCATCTTATGAACACAGCATGTCTGCTATTAAAGCGTTCCCAATTTTTTTTCATAACTTTGAGTCTTGATAAAAAACCAGACCTAACAGCTCCCCACTTGCTGTGTCGCATTTAGATCTGGGGTCATCAGCCATAAAAAATGATGTTGATTAGATTGTATAGTTGACCAATCGCATAGCTGCTTTCCAAGTCTTGAAAGTGATTTCTATTCTTGACGCTCCAGTTGTCTCCCTTCGTCAAATTTGAGCTAGATTTAGCAAAACTTAAAAAACTGTTACTTGTGTTTACCACTCCCTGGAGTCATCTGAAATTTCATTAGACAATTGAGACATTGATCTGTCGTCATTGGACACAATTTGATATGTGATGTTGCCAGATCTAATTGCATATATAACTAGTGGTGGCCTGATTTTATTGTGTTTTCCCCTATTTAAGATAAAGTGGAAAAACTAGGAAATGGTTTTACTGTCATTTAGTAAAAAAATAAATGACAACAAAGGAACTAAGCTTAATATATATGGTACTTAAACAGCAAAATAAAGTTTATTTATAAGTAATAATAAATCAAAGTACACAAACAACAGCCAATAACAGCAAAATACAGTTTATTTATAAGTAATAATAAATCAAAGTACACAAACAACAGCCAATAACCTGATAATCCAGTTAATCTGTTTGCTTTCAGCACAACAATTGGATGTATCACTACGTTGCCCAGGGAGACACTTGGGTTTGCTGGGTACTCATTGCTTGTGGTAAGTTCTTTTCGCCCATCCTACAAGATATAAATTTTACAAATACACAACTCCAAGATTAGTCCTGTTGGGATGGACTTCAAATATTGCGTATATAATAAAGCTTGAAGCATAGCCTTATCTTCAAGGACAGTGCGGGTTTGGCCAGTTTCTGAAAGAGCATGAAGAAGCCGATTTGTTGTGATATCCTGTTCTTATCCCGTCTTTGATGTTGCCCTTGCTGTCAAGGATGTTTTCCTCCACCCAATTGGTTGACACACCTTAATATAGATTAACTGCAATCCTCACTGACAAAATATGCCATTGTTTTTACTCTCTTTTGGGGACCCTTCTCTTTCGTCCCAGAATAATAACACCTAAGCACATACAGTTAGGATAGTACCTTTCTTGAGAGAGAGAGAATAATACCTGCACTTATGAATTGACAAACCATCTTTGTTACTGTCGCGGTAAAGTTGCCCCATAAAGTGGGCAGGAGAATGAATCTTCTAAAATTTTCTACCAACAGATTCAAGTTGAAAAAGTTGATGTAGGACCGATTTAATTTGAGGTCTGTAAAGGGTAGGAAAAAATTGTGAATAAGATAATTTTTACTAGCACTCTCCAAGAAGCAGTGTAATTTATTTTAGGTGAGCAACTAGATGGATTGTCAATACTTTAGTCAGTGACAATTCTCTATCTTAGAATGAAGCTTATATTGACACAGTATCTTCAAAATTGAGACAGTTGAATTTCATCTTACCACATGGTATGACATTTTGGTACAGTAGCGTCATCGATCAGCCTTCTCAGACAATTAAACTCCTGGACGTTTCTGCCTAAAAAATAACCATATATGCAGAAGATGACTTGAAAATACAGATGTGCCATTTGTAACCTCAGTAAATGGGTTTAATACTCGTTGGTCATCCTTGAAATAAACTAAAATGACAAGAAAACGATCAGTTTGATCTGTGCGAATGTGTATAGTTTGAAAAAAATTAACAAATGGAATGTCAATAAACGCACAATTACTTGGATAGTAATGATTTTAAAAAAATTGTATTGCTCATTTATCGACACGTACAGTACAGCCCTCATCAAAAAGCAAGCCCTGGTGAGCTTGAGTGCACTACAGCCCACTAAAGGTCACTAAACCTCATTAAAGCGCACTAAGGTGCACCACAATCAACACACAGTCTACCATTGCGACGCACTGAAGCGCATTAAAGCAACGGAATGACACACTACCTAGTGCGCTAATTTCCTTTTAGATGTGGGCTGTACTGTAGGTCATGCGTATTCTTACAGCTGTTATTCGCTGGATGACGACCGCATACTTTACATCAATTTGATGCATGTCACTACATAAAATGGGGCCTCTTAGTCTTTGTGACCAAGCCGCTTATATACCAGCAAAGGTTTTAATCAAATGGAGTTCACCTATAAAACCTATACATATATAAAACGAAGAGCAGTATCCACCTGTAGGGGCTATGGGTTGTTTATAAATACACCCTGCTGATCTTTTGGTACAATTATATTCAGTTGTTCATAGACATATTTCTTTCCTTTTATCCAGGGTTTATGATATTTTTCCGTGGCTGTATACAGTATATCCGGGTGAAGTATGAATGGCAGAAACTCACTGGTCAACTTCGGCGCTATTATCTTGTCAACTAAGTTTAACTTTAGTCAAACGACACTGGGGCCGGTCCGGGCTTTTCTAAAAAACAATGTAAACAATTACAAATTAGTGTGACAAAGCTGCCCCAAAATAAAATTTTTGCTTTATTACATATTGTTCTCAAGAAGTAAGAATTACTTTTTGTTTATTTTATCACTGTCTTTCCAGTGAAAGTTTAAAATATCAGAAGATGATAAAACCGAAATTCCTCCAGAATATTTAAACGACTTTTATGGGCTAGACTACGTTCTCTACAAAGAATAATCAATTACTTTAATAGCGTTGCTGTTTTATAAACAAATTTTGGTTGACTGACGCACAACATTGTTTTTATCAATAAATTATTTTATGGAATGCTAAGAACTTATACTGTCTGTAAATGTACTGTCAACTTCTAGTATCATCATTTGTTGCACCGTAGCAAATTTGTTCAGAAATTCTGTGCCAGTTAATTTCATCACATCATATAATGAGAATAAAATGTAATAGATGTATTTAACCAGTTGATATTAGTTTATAGATGTTTTGTACGCGAATTGATTTTCTACATGGCCCAGCGGTCCTGTTAAGTTGATAAGTGATCATCAAGAGACATCAGTCGTCATAAAAATATAATTCAAAACGGTTAAAAAAAAATGTTTTTGAATTTGAGATCTTGTTTTACAAAGGAATGTTAATTATAATTTAGTCTCTTGTTCAACAACCTCTATATACATGTGTATCTACAGACTGATTATCTTGCATTTTAAGAGAGTTTTGGTCAGTTTTATCGTTATTCTGAGGTATTGTTTGTTGCCTTGTAAAAAATAAAATATCAATTTTGTAATATAGGAATAGATATTTTCACTTATCCAGGGAATAATAATAATATACAAAAAAATATATCTGGTCAACTGGATCCCAATAATGTGCAAACTGACATTTCTGTATCTACCATATACCCACAACTGAGTGACGATCCAAAGCAGTGATATAGAGCAAGATTGACAGCCTTTGCTTGGGTGAACTTTCGGGTCTCTCTATCAATGGCCTCTGTAGCTCAGTTGGTAGAGTTTTGGTCCCTTAAACCAACGGTCCCGGGTTCGACCCCCGGCAGATCATCTACATTTATAAAAAATATACATCTCCTGGCAAGGCTTATTATCTTGCATATACATGTATGTGGCAAATCATGGTAATGTTATTCTTACTTTTTACAAATAAATGTTTTGTAACCTATTCAACAGCGGAGAGTTCAAAGTATTGGTATGCTAGCCTAAAGCCTACCGTACAGCGACTGGTCTCGCTTTAATTCATTCCTTTTGCGAAAATTTATCTTATTACATAATCTACATGCATCAGTGGTTTGAAGATCCTTCAGTTGTGCTGGATTTTTGTCATTGTCTGTTTTCTTTACTATTTCTGTGATGGTACTATATTGATTTGTATGTAAGACAATCTTTACTCTGTTATTGTTATTTAAAAGAAACGTGTAATTTTTATTAAATTTTCATGTGCAAGATTTTATGAAATGTTAACAAACTTGTCAAAATCGATACCTTGTTTGGTTTACCGTTAGAAAAAAAATGTTTTGATGGGGGAATACGCAGTACTTAATACCTGGGTGAAGGAAAAAATCGTATGGTGGAATCAATCGCTTTGGATACTACCAGGAGTCCACTAACCCGAAGTAGGGAACGAGTCATTGACACACATCAATGACATTGAAGCTCAAGCCGACACGGATAGATGAAGATGTGCTCCTAGCGGGAAATAGGTGTCGCTCAGACAACTTAAATTGAATGTAGAATCATAGGTATTTATAACGCACATGTTTACAAAATAAAAGATGTTTGCTGCCGGAAAGATGTTCGATTTTAGATTACTATTGGAAAAGGTTGAAGATTGCTCACATGTGAATTACATACAGTGGAAAATGAGCAACGGCATAAGGTTGTGACGAATATTTTGTTGACCCATAATTCGTAAGTTGATTCGAACAAAAAGAAACTGCCCGAAATGAATGGAACTCAGATGCTCCGCAGTCTACGTCACATGAAACGTATAAGAAAGAGCTCTGAGAAACCTCATTGCGGTTGATGTGTGTCAATGGCTCGTTTAAATGGTTTCATGCTTCGAGTTAATATACTTCTGATAATACAGATTCTGCTCTTTTTTTATATTTATTTTTCAACGACATGATCAAAGTAAGCTGGAAAGCTTAAATCGTGAGCAATTACATTTTAAACATATTTTTAAAAACAGTTGGAAACATAAACTTTGCTGTTTTACCTTGACATATTCAAGGAATTGAGTTTTATGAAACAAAAAGTTCTTGGACAGGCTTAGGACACATAAACAAGTATGCAGTCATCCTTGTGCAAATAAATCACACAGACAGGCAAGTGCTACAATTTAACAGCCCGTACAAAATTCTGCTTTCAAAAAAATGTTCTGCCCGGGACCACTCATTCAATAAAGTAGAGACGGCTCGGTGGGGTCTCGGTGGCCAGTATGTTAATGCCGTTGACGATTCAACTCTCCCAGAATGATGTTTTTTTGATTCCTCAAAGCAATTTCTGACATAAGTGCTTCAAATATGTGAACACACAAGTCAACTTCCCATATTGCTGGTGTGGTTCCTCCCGTTTTTAGCACCATATTTAGTAGTGTGGGGTAGGAAGTGGAGAATCTGTCATCATATCGGCGAAATGCACTTGCTGTGTAGAATTTGTTCTTTTCGTAACTTAAGATGTGTGTCCCTTTTGGGAAGGTGTCTTCCATATACATGTAGTTCAGTTAAAATGGGCATTTTGGATATTTCTTTTTTGTGTAAATTTCCCTTTTATGAACATCCCAAATTCAAAGATAGGCCTTATTACATTTATTGAGTAATTATTTATCATAAAAAAATGTTCTTAGTATGAAAACGAATTATGACAAAAAATACCAAAAGAAGTTTTCCTAAATTGTAACTATAGGGGACATATATATTTTTTTAAATGCAGAGAAAATAAATGTACCGGTATACAACAAACAAATTTGTGATTAATATCAAGAAAAAAGGGTGCTCCCTCGGCGTCTCTGTGCCAGTGCCTTATGTAGAGAAAGAAATACAGCGTTTACTTGGGTGGACTTTGAGATCGCTTTATCAATGTCCTCTATAGCTTAGTCGGTAGAGTGTTAGCCTGGTAAGCCAAAGGCCTCTGGTTCCTTCACCGGTGGAGGCATGTCACATTTTCTTTCTCTGCAATATAAAATATATACCTACCGCCAGGGAAGGTAATCCTTGAAAAATAATGGAAAGGGAGAGAACTTTCGTAATTACGAAAATCCGGAATAGAACAATTTTGTTAAAGTATGTGAGCCAAATTTCATACAAGTATATTAAATATTAATATATAAATTAGGAAAGTAAATGTCAAAAGAAGGCAATTAAGTTGATTTAAAGAAGCTCTGCTAAATCGATGAATGTTCTACTCGGTAACCCGACAAATGCTCCGGCGACATTTGCTCCGGCATCAGTTGCTCTGAAACCACAAACCCGACTAGTTTACGGGTTTAAATCCATAACCGATTTTTTACCTCTTCGACAACGGCAGTGTTCCTTGGTTTAGCTCCAAAGGTTGGCTACCATTGTATGATCAACTGAGAAAGCCGGGTAAGGACGCAACCCACTGCATAACAGG
>JAVFBY010336307.1:0-10062 GCA_034781015.1 Tonicella lineata
TATAACGGTACATCGCACATTCACGGCGGTGGTATTTTCTGAAAGGTTATACTTTGGACCATACTAGAAAAATAGAGGAAAACCCGGTTTAATTCGTTTCACTCGAGTGTTTGGCCTAAATTCTGAGGTATAGCCTCTTTAAACGATATCTTTTGACAATTAAGTCTCAAAGCCTTGTTCCCCTGTGAGCTTTCATGTTGTCCTCATCAACATAGTCATTTTCAGTTCTACCCTCCGGTGGCATGCCTACATACACACAGTGTAAATATTCGTCTTCGTCTTTCTGTGATATGCCAGTTTTTGAAACCGGAATTATGTAATCAGCGCCACCACTGGCAACACATGGTTCAACAGGGGGAACTAACTCAAGCAATGCTCCTCCAGATCCAGGTGACGTCACAGACTCAGGAGAGACCACAGGATCAGTTGATGTCTCATCATCAGGGGAGTTCAGTGATCTCATTTCAGAATGTTCTGAATATTCGTCTTGCAAAAGACTCTTCATGTCTTCCCTTTTCGGGCGCCGAAAAAAGCCGAACTAAGAAAAAAATAAAGAAAAATAAAGAAAAACAGTTTCACCAAAAGAAGCCATTGGGGTTGGTGGGTTAGTTAGGATGGATACTGATTATAAACTATACATTAGGCGTGTAAATCGACTTTAGGTGAATATATATTTTTTATAAATGCAGAGAAAGAAAATGTGGCATGCCTCCACCGGGGATAGAACCCGAGACCTTTGGATAACAGGGCAAACACTCTATCGACTATACACGTAACCTTCAACTAATATTACAATGAGAACATAGTATAATCAGTAACGAAAATAACAACAATCAAGACAAACAGTATAACGAAAGAGGCTAATAACTATTATGACTTGCGTTTTACTATCAGGTATATACTGCCCAATTTTCAACACAATCCTAACATTATTGACAGAGAAATATAGTTCATTTAGTTAGTGTTATCAACAACAAGAGCAACAACAACAAAAGCGCCAACAACAGAGTGAGTAATATCTATAGGCGCCGTTCACCATGGTGTATAACTTCTAATACAAGGATATCAACCATAAAAAAAAACATTTAATAGGCTAGCTCTTGAAAAGGAAAATGTGGCACATTGAGAAAAGAAACACCTAAATACTAAAAGTAGCCTACATACTTCTACAGTTCATAAATTTGAATGTTTCTCCAAATCCTCGTGCTGGAGTTGGCAATTGATGATGACGTTATTCTCCTCGAATTATTTTGTCCCATACATTTTTTTTCGCAAAAACATTATGAATTATTTCCAAGTGTTCACTTTTTGAATCAACATCAATGTAATGCACGGCCCCTAATCCTATCATATACATTAAGAATATCCATGTATTGACGCATTAAACAGCCTAGAAGTGCATGCTGTTCTACGTTGACAGATCATAAACTATATCAGGTGTCACTGAAGATGGTGCGTTGGAGAGGAAGTAAGAAGACAAAAAGCTCCCCCTGGAGGAACTTTTGGTGACATTTATTGGCAACGGGAAAATACTGCCCAGGTAAGGTGTGTTTATTTATGGGAGCACAAAGCCCGGTGAAAATTTCAGCTGTTCCCTCTCGTTGGGTAGGCACCCAATTCGAACTGGGCTGGGTCCCTATAGCTATACGCAGTACTACACAGGGCTCGCCATTATAATGGCATGCATAATCCCCTTTGGGTTGCCAATTTTAACTTGATGAAAGGTTTGTTAACTCATATATTTTAGTATTAATGTGATTCTTGAGGATTAAAGAAAGAATTTAAAGACTGGAAGTACGATAATAACACAAAGAAAGAAATTAGAAAATCCGAGGCACAAGGTAAAAAGTGAAGTGCATCGCTAGGACTAGCGTTGTACACTGCGTTAACTGTCAACATGTACAACATTATTTAAAGTTTTAAATTCTAATATAAGCATACCTTCCACAAGATGACGCATACTAATAGCAGAATTATAACAGCGATAACAACAGCAACCACAACAATCCAGAGACTAGCACGGGATATTATATGCCCATGTAGATCAGTCGTTACCTACAACCAATACACAAATGTAATTTTACCCATTATACAGTGCTGTGTGTATCAATATAAATTTAATAATAATATACCCGCACATATCATTTTGTGTATTCTTTTTATGTAAAACTTTGACTACGGTATAAGAACATTTATTTGTTATATATGTATTTTGATGTGAGGATAAGCAAATCAAAAGCATTAATTCATTTAATTGACTATGAACTGGTTTGTGTCTTTCGTCTTTAATACGTTTGACATTATCAGGCTTCTATTTCAAAAAAGGTTCATTTTAAAACGTTGATTGGTGGCGAAAAAAAAGACGGCCCTCTCATATATATGAGCTGGACTTTCCAACTGTAAGGTACGTCTTTAATTTGTTAACACTATATTGTAAAACATAGTTGCAGATTTACAGTTGAATAAGACGTCTAATGACGCAATTTACACTGGTTTCAACTGTATTTAGTCTCTTTTTACATTGGATTTATATGTAAAACTACAAACATTTCTTACAGTGTTAGTTATTTTCGTGCAAAGTAAAAACACTGGTTTTTAGTTTGTCTTCTCATTTTCATGTGATTCTTATGAGTTACTGCGTACCCCATAAACATGCAAAATGTCTATTATAGACAATTGAACACAATTTCTTTCTTTGAAAGCGGGCGTATAAAAACTGTTAAGTGACTCGCTTCCTAGTCTTAGGAATATAAACTTACGTAGAAGTGCCCAGAACGAAAACTGTCAGGGTTAAGTAGAGGATGGTCGTCCACTGTCACGGTGGCGTTTGATTGAAACTTGATAACACCTTCAGCCTGTTCAAACAATATATTATAAAACACGTATAACCAAAGGTATTAAAATTTCATCGTTTTCAAACAAGACAGTATATTTTATGTAGAAACAAAACTCAAAACACTTCGATCTGTTAAAACTATATATTATAAATGAACAAAAAACGCTTCAGTCTGTCCTGTTGAAACAAGATAGTAGGCTATAAAACACGAGGACCTACAAACAAAAACGCTTTCAGTCGTTCAAATAATATTTTATTAAAATACATGCACAAGCAAACACTGTCCGCCCCTATATAGCCTACATTGAAATTTTATTAACCGTGACCCTGACCGCTGGACCAAAATCAGCTAATATTTGATCTATGAGGAGTTTATTAAAAAACAGCTGGTGACAATCTAGCCAAGTTTTTCTCGTTTGTCTCGCTCACAGACAGATAGACAGACACGCAACCCTGGGATGACTGAAAATATACACTAATGTGTAGCCTATTTTGAGTCATGGCTGGCCCATGTATAAACGAGCAGGTTTTCTGGAATTTTCGACAATTTTGTCATCAAAATCACATTAAACGATCACGGTCCTCCAAAAACCAACAGTGAACCATCATAATAAACATTGAAATATGTCTCATGGTTTTCAACATCTTTTACAGTACGCCGAAATAAATTCAGACAGGAAATCAGGATGAGATCACACTCTGACAGTAGACTCAACACAACAACAGCACTGCAATGTGGAAGTTTGATTATGATCCCCTGTCAGAAATTACTTAGGATTAATGTAAAATATATATTGATAACGAAAGGAAACACAATCATGTATATTACGGTTTACCAGGATGTTTGAATATTAATTGGAGAACGGTGATAGTTTGGTGTGATTTTGAGGGCAAAATTGGCAAAAGTTGTATAAAACCTATCAGATATGAAATCCTGATTTTTAAACTTTTGCACAGTTTGACCTTCACCCTGACCTTTGGCCCTCTAAAATTTAATCGTTATTCCATTATCAGCGTATTCTGTCAATTCTATTTTTTTATTACGAAAATCGAGTCGGGCGCCTAATTAG
Organism: Tonicella lineata; assembly: GCA_034781015.1. Lineage (NCBI taxonomy): Eukaryota > Metazoa > Mollusca > Polyplacophora > Chitonida > Mopaliidae > Tonicella > Tonicella lineata. Next base: position 3,907 of record JAVFBY010336307.1, read on the forward strand.
TTATCCTGCTCACAGCTTGACAGACAGGCAGTAGGCATAAATTCCTGTTTCTCGTACGATACTGGTAAAAAAAAGACAATATAAGACAACCCCCGAGATGCACAACATATTTTTGCAATAAGAGTATATAAGACAGTGTGAGATTTACAGTGCAGGACACCGCCAGTAAATCGGGAAAATTCTTGTGTCTGACATGAAACTGGCAAAACATGGGAAAAAAATAATACAAGAAAACCGCATACATGAGGTATTAAAACAATTGGTACGGCTAGAAAGTGGAATTTATAATCCAAGACAATATAAACAAATTGGGTGCCCCTTAACTATATATGTCTATGAGTGAGAATGGTCGACACCAGGATAATCATTACTATTAATACAAATTACCAAATTAAACCCACCTTGAAACTCGCAAAATTAGCTTCTTGTATCCAGCCATTAATTTTTACAAGAGATCCCGAGCCCGCCTTTAAGCCGGAGAGTTTACAGGATACAGTTGTACAGTGGGCGTTTTCACAAGTCTGTAAAAGACACCTTATATTATTAAGACTAATCAATTATAAGGCATTGTACGAAAAAGTGAACATTTATATCACAATATGACTGCCCATGCATTTGGTTCGATGAAAATTGCTCCGACTACATTTGCTCCGTCGACAATTGCTCCTGTGATAGTTGCTCCGACGACAATTCCTCCGTCGATATTTGCCCCCAAGACAAATTGCTCCGCCATTAATTCTTTGTATTTGTGTTTAAATTATCAGATGTCGTCGGAGCAATTGTCACTGGAGCATTTGTCCCCGGAGCAATTGTGGAGTCCATATATATAGTAGGCCTATATGTAGCATGCACTGGCAGGTTGGAATAGTTGCCGAGTCCAATCACACATGCATCGCCGGATCAATAAATGTTTTGGATATGTTGGCGGCTACGTTATTATAATATGTAAAATATATAAGCTTATAGACACTTTCTGGCTTTTTGGTAAAAAAAAAAACCCACTGCCAGTAAACAAATTATAGGCCTAACTAAACCTAATCCGGAATAGGCCTAACTGTTAGTCCGACTGTAAAAAAACAAGAACAAAATGCTCGAAATTCGAGCAAACCCCGTGGGTACGGTATTGTCAGAACAAGTACAATCGTATTACGGACCAGGAACCCCACATTAATCACATTAGCACTAATTAGTCTTAATTAGTACTAAATAGTCTTAATTAGCACTCATTAGTCTTAATTAGTCTTAATTAGCACTAATTATTACATATTAGTCTTATTTAGTTCCAATTAGTCTTTATTAGTACCAATTAGTCTAAATTAGCACTAATTCATTTTTATTAGCCGGACTTAGTCTAAATAAGAGCTAATTTGTTTTAATTAGCGCTAATTAGCTTTAATTAGCACTAGTTAGTTTAAATTGGCACTAATTAGTTTTAATTGGCACTAATTAGTTTTAATTAGCACTTATTAGTTTCAATTAGCACTAATTAGTTTCAATTAACACTTATTAGTTTTAATAGCACTAATTAGTTTTAATTAGCACTTATTTGCTTAAATTAGCACGGATTTGTTTTAATTAGCACTAATTAGTTTTAACTATCACCAATTAGCCTTACTTGTCACTTATTAGTTTTAACCAGCACTAATTAGTTGTAACTAGCACTAATTAGTTTTAATTAACCTTTATTAGTCTAAATTAGTACTAATTAGTCTTAAATAGTACTAATTAGTGTCAATTAGTACTAATTAGTCATAATTAGCACTTATTAGTTTAAATTAGCACTAATTAGTTTCAATCAGTAGTATTTCGTCTTAATTATTATCAATTAGTCTTATTAGTACTTATTAATCTCAATTAGTACTAATTAGTCTTAATTAAGTAATAACCTAAACATAATATAGCTGAAGGCTTATCAGAGATAAAAACAAGAATTGAATTCGTGTGGACTTTCATGAAGGCCAATAACTAACATGCACATACCTTATTGCACAGTTAAAAGTCAGTATATATGAAACTCAATAACTTTTTCCCTGGGTTAAAATTAAGAAAAAACGCTCAGATAAGTTCTTTGTATTGATCTCCTCTATCACCCTGTCAAGTTTCATGAAATTCCGATCAGGGACTAACGAGAAATAGCATTTTTAACAAAGTGTCCACAAGAACAACACGAAGAACAAGAAGGACTCGAGTGGGCTTTAGACCCCGTGGGGCATATAGATGCCCACGGGGTAAAAAGCATTCAATTTTAAAGGACATTAAGAGAGTGGTAGTAGGCCTAAGTAGGGGACCTATACTGCTTCGATTTTAATATAGAAGAAGTGTTGTTCGCTTATATACTATATACCTCATCGATGACCTGATCGCTTTGTGTCTGAACCAATGGGCCACTGGCTGACCTTCTTCGCTAATATGATTGAGCGCGAATCTGCTTAGTAAAAATCTAGCTTTAAAACGTGGAAAAGGGTTTGCCTGATGCTACTATAAAACAGACTCGGGCCTTAATTGAGAAAACAAGCACTAACGTATTGCTTAGACATCTAGTTGCCAGTGCTGTTTTCCCCAGAACGTGGGACATAGGCCTAGAGAAAATCTTCACATTCTTATCGTGAACTGATTCAAAATGTACAGAGAAAAAAACAACGAAACTTGTCGCAATGTAGAATCGAAACCTATTTGAAGGAATATAAACTGCATGCAAAATCTCCAACTAATCCCACCCTATCACTCGGTCAATTCAAATCTTGCTCTTCTTTCAGCCATACACAAGTACCGTAGTCCCTTGACAGTAACGAAGGTTTGGTCAGTGATAAAAAGGGGAGATAAATCTGTTACTCATATAACTGACCGTGCCAGCTATGTATTGACTAGCAATATAGTTCAGTTGAATATTCATATCATGCCATTGTTAGTCAATGACATAGGTGGCACTGTCAGTTATATGATGACAGATTTATCTCCCTTTTTAACCACTGACCAACCCCATTAGGCTACTCGCAATCTCGACACATACTATAATAATGTATTGTGTACTATCAAAGGCTCGACGGCGGAGAAAATAACTCTCTATAGTTCACGCTACATTGGCCTGTGGGTGATTTCTAGTTTAAACACTACAGATACGTACAAAAATAAGTTCAGTTGGTGATGGTTCTCTCCCCTGTGTGCTTGTGCTTCTCTTTGCAGAGCTCTCAGCGAGATATTGACATTCCCCGTTAATATCCGACTTCTGTCCATCTTCAGGCACTATCTAAATAATTTCAAAGAGTAACAATATGCTAGATATTAAAACATTTTACAACACTTTCGACGAATGTTGATTTATTAGTTAGCTTACACTATTTATCATTAAAATGGCATACCTTTACTTAAAATGACCAACACAACGATTCCCGGTGTTGTAGCCGTCTGCAAAGTGGTCCAGGTAGCCATATACATTTGTATCTAACAGCTCTAGCTTGAACTAGTGGTGTCCAGTTATCCATACGCTAATGATTAAATGCCAAACGCTATTGGCGGGTGGTTAGACGGGAGCTTCCCGATGCCCTGGTGCTCTCGGCCTAATTATTGTGGTGTCGTTTTTTGCTCTTTTGTTCATCTTTTTTCTGTCTCGTCTTTCATGTTTTCAGTGACGTGAACTTGTGGTTTCCTCCATCTATGGGGCTGACACGCCGTCATATATAGGTGAAATACCCCTGAGTACGGCGTTAAACCCCAATCAATCAATCAATCAAACGCTAATGTTTGACCTATCACCAAACAGTCATAACTTTTACTTTGAATTGAAAAAAAAAAATAGGATATCAAAAATGTCAGTATATGGCAAAAATAGAAAGCTCATAACTTTTTCTATTTCGGAAAAAAAAACAGAAACTCGCCGTTTTTTTTCTGATTTATAAGCAATTATACGCATTCTCGCGGTTAAGGGCATAATTGATGATTGTGTGATATTTTATGACATTTTTAACATGTTTAGGTTTTATTATTATTTTATTAAACGAAATTTAGCCTTTGTCTTAATGTTATACACAGACATGGTACGGTATACTTTGGAAATATTTCTCATACAAGATAATACATCAACGAAGGTGCCTAAATTTGGTTCTCAATATCAACAAACGATGTTCAAACCTCAAAGGAAGTCAGGTCGAAGAGTTGCTTGCCCTTGGCATCGGTAAGAGGAACGCTCACATGGATGGTAAGTCCAGGCGATGTACCAATTCCTATGTTGGAAACTGTATAACGGTGTGTGAGGAGGATTCTCTTTTCATCCTTGCTAGAAGATGTCTGAGGACGGTAACTCAACTGTTCCGGAACAGAAAGCCTGTGGCGGAAAAAAAGTCGGTTAATTCAGTGTCATCTTCTCGAGACATGGCGAGGCCCGACGTAAAACTCTATTCCTCCCCTTGTCATATTACTTATAAATTCTTGTCAAGCTAGAAGCAGTAATCTTTCCTTGCACCAGTTCCGGAAGTTGTTGAACAGCCAATGGTACGTTACATAACAAATAGGATTTATACAAACACTGAGGAAGAGGAGCATTTGATTTAAACCTTCGCCGGTATATAACCGGCTTGGTCATGAATTAAGAAGCCCAATTTTATGTAGTGATATTTGGTTAATTACCGTTAATTATACATTCGTCATCTGGCGAATTACAATCGTATGAATACCTTCGGCCTACACGATGACCTCGTAAGACAATATAACTCTTACTCTTTACCACAAACTGTAGCTGAGCGTCTATTAGGCAGTTATTCGTTTCCGCCAACTTGTCTGGCTTGTGTCGATGCTCTGTCGTATTTCAGAAGAGGCGGGGTTATATGTGTAAAGTATTTGATTGGACTATGCGTTTTTGCTATTTTGCTTTGATCTTTCTCTGCCAGGAAAATTAAGTAATCGTGGCAAGGCTTGTCTCAGAACTTTGTGGCGAGATAAGGATTGCCTAGGGAAGACGGTTCAGTGTAGGCTATATTGTTCTTGCGTTGATGTTCCTTTAACTAATGCTGCCGTAAGTGTGTTGAATCTCCCTTAACATGTCTTGGCCTTATATACCGGTATATGAAACGAAAGTTACCGGTGACTGTCCGGATGTAGTTGGTACTAGTTGTCATGCAGCAACTGCGCGAATATAGCGATGACAATGCCTTCATGTAAATTAAATAACATTCACTTCAGTGCAAAGCCAAAACCAACTGAACTCTTACAACTAGTGTATGGAATAATACAGAGAAATCGACCAACATGATGCATATATCACGCCTATGTTAATCACATTACATAGGATTCAATGTAATAACGCTTCGAGCAACGGGTGCAAGTGTGAACACTTTTTGCTTATAAACATAAATCTTAAATAGTTTACCCTTTAACAGCAACGTCAGAACCGCCCTTTAAGGTGATCGAATGCGCGATGAAATTGTCGAACAAAGTAGAGTTGAGCTCGTCACTTTTTGAAGATGCCTTCAGATAAACTGTCATTGACTGTTTGTCTGGATTTAATTTGCTTGTATCCAAACTAACCAAGAATTGAACACTTGAATTAGCAGACAACGGATTTCCTGTAAAACAGTTTGCCGAGTTATTTCCCCTGTTAACAGATGGCGTGTCCATAATACAGTATACAGGACTATCGTGTTGGCTATCTATAGGTATGACACTGGATATGTGCATATCTGAATCAAATAGAAGTTCCACTTTGGATAGGTGAGCGTCTTCTCCATGGTTATCAAGGACGATCTTTATCGTCATCGTTGGGGATCCGATGACTAGGTTGTCAGGCATAACGGCTGCCATTTTTAAATCAGACATACACAGACCATCACTGCCGCACTGCTTTGGGAAAGATACCTAGAAATATGAAATACAGGTAAGAAGATTGTTAGAACAAACGATTTTTACAATGTTTGTTTTCCGGGAGAAAAACTTGGATGGTCCCCTTCAAATTCTAAACTGTGGACTGCTGACAGCCATGACAGATGTAGACAATTAAACTTGTCTACTTTAGCCTGCATTAACAGCCTTAAAGGCAAGCATAACGCTCTGTCAAATCAACTGTAATAAACTCGCACATTCAGAGGCCCTATAATGTTGCGCCATCGCTAGAATTTTTTTGATGGCTTCATTCACTTCCTTGGAAGCTATAAACCACAAACCCGA
>JAVFBY010336418.1:0-10061 GCA_034781015.1 Tonicella lineata
TTTTTTTTCTTGTCCCGGGTTCGGACTTAGGGTTAGTTATAATTTAGTGACAATGATGTGTTTTTCGATTAAATTATGTTTTATTCGTGTTTAACATTCACATTGGAATAACCTGTCGTACCGTACCCTGTTTACGCTAACCCGACTTCTGGGACTGGCGCTTGAGGGAACTCTTCCTGACGTGAAAGCGGAAGAATATAGTTTTACGCCGGGCCTCTGTTTGTCTCGAAAAGATGCAGCGTCCCAGGAAAACATCAAAATTAAATAGAGATTAAGTAGAGACGTGCAACACGTGATCTGAATTATTTATAACTAAGTTGGACTTAAAGGCTTATATTTTAGAGAAACTACTTTTAAGAACGCACCTCAAATGGAGTGTCCCCGCGGCAATAAAAAGCTGGAAGAGACATTAATAATTGATGCCACTTGTCTGATCATTTATATTAATATATGGTGTTCATACTTTGTATAATGGCTGTGTCCGATTAAAGAATAAAGTGTTTTATGGTTATTCAAACATGTTTAGATGACTGAAATGATTGAAAAATAGACATTGGAAATTGCAACGATAATAAAACAGAATTAAAATTGCAGCGATAAAGAAAACAGAATTTGTGATTCATGTCACATAAAGTGCAATTGTGGTTTAAGTAATGCCTTAACTTCTAAATAACTCTTAACTTAAGACATAAAACTCCCAACCAATCAAACAAACATACAATCTAAATGCCTCTGAAATATAATTTAAAAAAAACCCCAATTACTGCTATGTAAATATGAGACAATAAACTGTTAGGGACTGCAGTTTCTGAACTGACAGTTACGTGGTCGTTGATCGACTCTTAAAATACTCTAATTTTCCAATTTCGCCTTTCTAAACGTCAACATTAGATACTCATCTACCTACTACAACGAGCTTTAATTGCGATACAAATTCCTGTCATCTGCAGATCTGTTCGATTCTTCTGGGCGATTTCATGAGTGTGATACAGCGCACTACGTAACCAATAAATGAACCCCCGTGTGGAACCCTGTCGGTACCATCCTGGGAGTTTTGATCGATGATGATTAAACTTGTGGTCTCTACATCTAATGCATAAAAAACAATGGTTTAGAGGGGTTATTGTTGGTACTTTCTTTCTACTTTTGACATTGTAATCGTCAGAATCCAAGGAAATCAATCCTCCGTGAACTGCGGAACCAAATGAAGTAGTCAGTAGCAGTCTATACGTTTAGTCACAACCATATGCCTTTTAATCTTATTCACGCCATGAGACGAGAAGTAATCGGGAAAAAATGTTTACAATAACTGATTGAATTGTGTAAAATCTAGCAGTCGTTACGGAATCTCACTTAACACAAAATAACCTTTACTGACTTTAGACTTTTCAGCCACAACAGTTTTTCATCTTCCTATCCATTTTCACCCATCGGAGGATCGTCTGTTGTTTTGAACAGTAAACATATTGACGACTCAAAGAGGAACAGTAAGTTTTCAGTGTGCAGAGCATTCATATAGCGGTTACACATTTTTGTTGTGTTGCGTCGAGTTAATGTTGCATACATATGGGTGTTTGGGCGGGAGTTTCCTGATGCCCAAGATCTGTTTGTGTTAAGGGACATCAGGAAGCATAATTATTTTTGTTTTTTTTTTCTTTCGTTGTCCTGTCTCTTCTCTCATGTTGCCAGTGATCGATGTCATGGGTGGTTTCCTTCACCCATTGGACTAGCACGCCGTCATAAAGGTGAAATACCCCCTGAGTATGGCGTTAAACCCCAATCAATCAATCAATCAAAAATAAAAGTGCAAACTATAACCGTCCAATCGTTTGGCCAAATATGTTACTCTTAATGGAGAATTATGTTAGGCCCGCGGGCAGACATTCCGATTAATGATTTGTTTGTTTGATTGGTGTTTATCGTCGTACTCATCAGGTCCACTGGGGAATCGAACCTGTGCAGTACATCGAAGGAGGATCGGTAGTCACGCCAGTCAGACGCTCTAACCAGGGACATAATGTTATACATGTATAAGCTTATTTAAAACTATGTGAAGGTTAAGATATATCATATGATACAAACATGTTTTCTTTTATAAGATTTTTAAAAATTTATATTGAGAGGGATTGTATTCACTTAATTGAAATTACATGTATGTAGAGGTTGACATTAAACATTGCTAAAGATAAGAATTAACTGGTATTATTTTTAAATGCCCCTGAAAAGTTATTTTTTTAAAGTACATTTAATATTTAACCTTAACAATTATATTTTTTGCAAAAATGTTAAAACCTCATCCTTTATCTTCCATAGAAAACAGCAACTGTCCTGAATCTATTAAAACTCTATTTTTCTCTCAATGTCATAGAAACAACTCTTTCTAACTGCACTAATATTAGAATAGAACCATTAACTGATAAGAATCTGGAGAGGAATGGTCTAGAATCCCTTAAAGATGATGTTCAAAAGATGATGTTCAACTATATAAGAGGAGCTTTATTTTGATCACCAAGAGCTTTGATCCAATAGAGATATTCAAAATTTCCAAGAAGATTTAGTAAAACAGAGAACTCGATGTATCATTGAAAATACCACCTCAATCGTTTTAGCTTTTTAAGCAAAGGAATTACCCCAAAAAAGAGAATTGTGAAATTTGCAAACTCGGATCCAATAAAATATTATAAATTTCCACAAACATTTAGTAAACAATGTTCTGATCTTTGAATAGTATATTGATGGATATTGACTGATGGACAATATCCCTATTCCAAATACATGTACTTTGTAAGAAAGGATAATATCAATGAAAATAATTTGTAAACACAATAAACTCTGACTAGAAAAAGAACAAGTAGACAGGGTCTAACTATCAAAAAGCCTTTCTTAAAAGAGGAGGATATATAGTTTCAATCAGATAACATGATACTACAACGAGTATTACCCTCCTCTTTTGTAAGAAGTTTTATCTATGTATAGTGAGTTGAAGTAAGATAACATTGATATAGAGTTTCAAGTTAACATTAGGTTGATCTACATTGTACACTATAGAACAGGGGTACATGTAGTTATATATGGTTCTAGTAGTCGATGACAAGTACATTTTGAAAAATAAATCAACTTGTTGTCATATGCAACTTCATGATGTCATATTGCATATATGACAAATAGGTAATTCCAAATGACAAGGAAAAACAATAGTCACTTGTCACCTGTGATAATTAATTTGGAGGAAACATTCCATCCCCTACATTTGATGATCACAAGGTTCAATCTAATACAGATGGTTTAAGCTCACAGAAACTGACATTGACAGGAAAATAAACAGTCTACTGCATGACCAGTATTACTTGTCAAGGAGATTTGTTCATCTTGGTATACAAGCATATATATACACTGTATACTTTTAAGACAATGAGCCGGCACACTCTTAAGTTATTAAGCTTTCATCTATTTGGAAGTTTATGATGATAGTAGTCGAACTGGAATTGGATAGTTTTTTCCTTTTTGGTTATTGAAACACTGTTAAGATCAACCTTCAAATGGTCATACAGCTTCAGGAAAGACAAGAACAAACTTTGAAAGTTGACAATAGCTCAATTGACATAAGAGATTTACTGCTGATATTATAGAATTCAAAGGTTTCCTTCAAAGAATTCAAAGTTTCGTTTTCAGGTAATCAGAGGCGTGATCAAGTAGCTGCCGATGAAAGTCCTGTACAAGTGAAGTTAAGAAACTTAGTCAATCCAATGATCTATGTATCAACACACTATTATTCCCATTTGATAGAGAAGCCTTGAGGAACACACACACATACACACTGTATGAAGAAAGTCAAACTCAAAGGTATTGTATTAGGATCCTGAAATCCAAGAAAGTTTCCCAAATCTCAACTCAGATAACCGTATATTATATAACAGCATGAAAAAAACACTAGATGCAGAAATAAAAGAATCACTACAGTTGGCACAGTATGTCTCCCTGGAGCTGAACATGTAAAGAAAGTGTATTGTAATGCAAGGATGAAAACAAATTCAGCTGAAACTCAAATTTAAGTAAGCTAAAAACTGAATATTTTCTGTTTAAAAATGGTTTTCATAAACAGGAAACAATTTTTTCAAATGAACATTGGCAAAAACAAGTGTTGAGCTATTCTTACATGTATGTGGCTGGTAAAAAAATAAATTAATATTCAATTTAATCAAATTTTATAAAATTTGGACTTATATGAACCCCTGCTAATGACTGGTTGGCCATGACTGGTGTCAGTATAATATTAGTAAGTGTAGCATTAGGTTCATCTTTAGTTCAATTGATACTTTAATGATTGCAATAGCTTTGAGGTGAGAACACAGTTTACCAGTGTAATAAATAACTAAGAGCAGACTTAAATTAAAACACTGTACATGTAAAAGTCCAATTTAACCAGACATCCTCTATAGCTCATTCGGTAGAGCGTTGGCCCTGTTATCCAAAGGTCTTGGGTTTGATTCCCGGTGGAGGCATGTCACGTTTTCTTTCTCTGCATTTATAAAAATATATAAGGCTAAGGAAGACAGATAAGAAAGTGATTGATTGATGGATTGATTGGTGTTAACGCCATCTTTATGGGTATTTCACCTACATGTATATGGCAGCATACTTCCACATTTTGTGATATGGTGACATTTTTTTCCATGTGTGTAAAACAGACCGCCCCCCCCCCTCCCCTCCCCCAATGACATCAGGCAAAGGTAAAATTCAATGAACAAAGTCAGCAAAAAAATTGTTCTCAGTATAATTTAAATTAAAAAAAAAACAGTAGTACAAGAAGTAAATCTCGATATGGGAATATGCCAAGTGTATCTGCAATGATTTAGCTCTGCTTTTATCTCTGATATGATTGATGTCAAATGTACACCAGATCTTACAAAAACCCTGTTATGATTTAATATTTGCCTGTAGTTCATTATTGCAATTTAATGAATACGTTGGTAAACATACTTTGATGGAACGCAAACATACAACAAAACAAACATCTTTAAGAGAGAATAAGAGTTACAGGACATAATTGTAGGCAGTAACTGTGGAAATGTTGACAGTATGTTAAGAGTTGTTCTGATGAATGAATAATGTATTGATTGTAGTCAGAAATAGTAGAGAAGACATCGATAAAAGGTGTTTGTTTAGAGTCTGGTATGTACACACAACCAATCTACGGATTAAACAGTGTCAACAGTGTGTGGGGAAACATGGTTCATTAAACTGTAGACTAAGAGCTAATCATTGTAAGATACTCCCCTTTGTGACCAGCATCATTCAAGTTCAAAGCCAGTCATAACAGAGTATTACCGAATGAAAGGCGCAGGACAAAAGCTAGCTCAATCTACAACCTACTTTATTAAATCATAAAGAAAACAGCATTGAGGACTGTTTGTTCTGTGAGTTAGTTGAGTCTGGCTGTAGAGACAGCTCAATCCCTAATACAGACATCACATAATACCCTTTTGTTCACCATTAGAGTGCCCTCCCAACCTGATACAGTCATACATGCCAACAGTTGGAAGAATTTGACGGCGTGAATACCAAGTTCTTATGATGAAAGCCATTTTATTTGTTTTTGTCTAGCACCATATTTAAGGTTATTTCACTCATTTTAGCATTCTTCAAGTCAGCCCAATCGGAAAACCAAACCCTCAAACCAACCCTGGCAACAACATTAGATACAAGACAATCACAAATTTTTTATTTTATTTGTTTGTTGTTTGTTTGGGTTTTTACACCAAAAATAAGGTTATTTTGGAACTCGCATACAATTAAGGCTTACACATAAAAAAAGAAAACCCTCCCAAAATACAGACACCAACAATGACAAGATGCATGCATTTATTTAGGTGCGCTCTTGGATTTCTATTACATTTTCTAGGTAGAACAGCATGTGATGCCGAGACTTGATATCTTAACATGTGTTTCTGTGTTCTGTAGCTTGAACAAGTAGCCTAAGAAAGTGTAAGAAAAGCCGTATGCACACCTTATTCGATACATGACACTCACAGCAGGCATAGCCTGCTGCAATAAAACAAATCGAGCACCTTGAAATTAAAGTCCAGCATTTTTAAACCTTAAGTTATTATTTTTAACATATTTTGAAACATATTAAAGCGTGTGACATTAGGAACAGATAAAAGCATTACCGTTTATTTGTTTATTAAAAATCCGGAAGTGACATCCAAAATCGCCGATAAGGTAAGGTCTCTTCTATACCGGTCTAGCCATGAATGCGTACAATTTGTGTATCCTCTCTGCACGCTTTACCTTTGTTATGTTGTGTGGTTTCGTTATAGATGTAGATCCATTCACAGGGAGACGAGCACTGACTCACAGCCCGATACTTTACCTTCACACGATTGTAGACGTCACTTCCAGCTTTTAAATTAACTAAGTAACGGCTAGCATTATTGGTTCCCAATGACACATGCTTTAATGTCTTTCAAAAACGTTAAAAATGATAAGTTTAGGTTGAAAAAATGCTGGACTGATACCTTAACGAACAAATTGAGTTTAGCTTGAGGGGCAATGGGCAATAGAATGTCCTTCCTGTCAACAACTCATTTATTTAATGCTGTTTATTAATAAAGAGATCCATAATTTTGTTTAAAGATATGCAACAAGGCATAATATCTGGGAGGAAAGTTAGAGGCTGAGAATAATAATAACAAGAATACCTTCAACTTGGAGTGATTTCCACTTGCAAGGATTGTGAAATAATTCTATATCTATGCGACACACCCCTGTGGAAGCATTATCTGAAGATAAATTTTGAAAAGAGAACAACTGACAGTAGCTTACATACCATATGATGATAAATTTTTGACCTGAAGGTTTGTGTTCATGAGAGTTTTTATACTTTTTTCCAGGGTTACATAACAATGTACTTCAGGCTATGCTCAAATCAAGTGTTCGGAATTGACAAATAAATAGTTCTGAAATATAACAGTTCTTAAAATGGCACGAAGTGGAACATTTTTAATATCAGACAAAAATAAACACCCCTCTTTATATTTTTTATAAATGGAGGGAGAAAAATCTTTATGTTTGATTTTGTAATAAATGAGACATATGATCATCAATAATTCACAAAGACAGGCTCCAAGAAATATGTGGATTTATAAAAAAATATATACATTCTCCATCAAATATATCTTTGACACTAAATATTAAATGCTAAATGACATAAGAAATAAATCTGAGGCTATAGAATATTAGAATATATCGTTGAATCTGTCTTAATGTGACATGTGAACATAAAGTCTCAACGATATACAAACTGAGGTAGTAAATTTCCATCAATCATTTGTACAGACATTATATACAGCTTTTTATTGGATAGATGTCTCCAGTTTTCAACAGCAGAGAGTGTAACTGCTCCTAGTAATGTCAAAAACCAGACACGAAATCGATGAATGATATGTACAAGTCAGAAGCTATTCGCCCTCTTAAAGCAGAAATTGACGCAGGATCCTTTTACACTGAGATTAACCCGTTAGAAGGCTAAATCTCCATTGTCACTTCCAGATGTCGTATTCTCAGATAACCTTACAAACTTTCACATTGCAACACTGATCTTTTTCTCATTCCTGCTAAAAATTGAGACGACATAAAGGTGAACCCCCAACAGCAGCCATGCTCCCAATTCTTAATCTGGATATGGCACACCGACTAATAACAAACTTAAGACCCCAAGAAATAAATGTAATTAATTAACCTGGAACGAGATACAAGCATTTGTAATATCCGGGAAATTCTGAAATAATGTATCACAATTTATTTTCTTAGTTGCTGAGGCGGATTTTAATTCAAACGGATTAATTTATGAAATAAAAAGTTTTTTTAATAAAAAATTCTGCATATGACCACAATCCAGAAATATTAAGAAATGAACCATTATTTTCTAGCTGAAAAATAGAAAAAATGACTACAAGAACCAACAGTGAGAGAAATTGATTGACAGATTTCTTGGCACCCTACAGCTTGGTGTCGTTGAATCCCAGTTCTTTGTCAGTGAGTAAAAATTCTGCAGTGCTTTCGGCAGTTTTCATGGATGGGATGCCATATTTTAGATGACAAAGGTATCGATAATTCTGCAATCCAGAGCAATGTTGGTTATTGAAAACCCTCCATTGCAATGGTTGAAATAATTGGGTTTTAGGGGCCAAATGATAACAGCATTTTGGATTTATCCCTAAAAATTCTTTAACTTATCAATGCTACAACATTGTTTAGGGGCCAAATTTTAAACAATTTTGTCTATTGGCTCCTACATTTCACAATAATATTTTGACCCCAAAAAAAGCTAAAAACTTGTTGAATAATATAAGGACATTGCAAGTTGAATCTGTCATAGGAAAGTTGTGAATGTAATATCATTACCTAGAAACACAAACACAAAGGCATTTTTTAAAATTTTAACTGATTTTTGTATAGTTAACAGATTGTACGTTGTATGGAAACCCCACTGGATCACCTAATGTTTACCGATATACCAAAGTCTCCCTATTTTGTTAGAATCTTTGTAGGCCATGTTCCAGGTGTTAGGGGAGTAAAGTTTATTCTGACCAAAAAGTCATTTGATCTGCTGGCAACCTGTTTGTCTGGCTTTGCAAAACTAGCAGCATCGATCCATGAAATGGCGGGAATAGCCCCAGCCGACTGCCAAACATGTTTGCGCATACTTCCACTGGCTTTCCTTCTGATTTGTTCTTTAGCCCAGCATCATATTCGCTAGCGTAATCAATAGCATAGGCAAAAGAAACTGTTCACTTCTGATAGCCCACATATTACAGTCGTTCATCCAGACAAAATGGGCTTTTTGGAAAATAGGCTCTACTAAGACATTGACAAAACTGTGCGATAGGTTGAAACTAAGCTTGTAAAGAAATTTCAATAGTGACAGGAAATTGTATTAACTCAGGACGTAGACTTCAGGGAAATGCCGCGACCAGCCTCACTATGGTAATCAATAGCTTTGTCGATGGATTGTAAAAGGTCTAACAATAGACAGCATTCTATTCTCTCTTTACTCGCCCTGTGCTTCCAACAACCACATCCAGAAAACACAGGAGTGGTTAAAAAAACACTAAAGCAGTATCCGTAAATACAACAATCTTTTACAACCACGAAAGATAACACAACAGAACTGACCTTTCAGACAGAATACAAACACTCAGATGAATTATAAATTCTGGTTTAATTGTAATATGATATTTTTCTAACATTTTGAAGAAGTTTTTGTTAGAAATGTCTGAAGAATATAAATTAATGGAAAATTGTCTCCCAGACAAAATCCAAACACTTTGGGAAGATCAGAAAATAATCCTGGAAGAGATAAAATATGTTTGTAATTGATTTTTCTTAACAACGCTGCCTGTTAGTCAGACAGTTATTGTTAACAATGTCTGGGGATAATCAATTTATTGTAAACGTTTCTATTTGGCACAATTTGTTAATATTCACATTTACCAGACACATTTCAGACACCTTCATATATTCACAAATGTTTTCAGAAAGAAAAAAAATCCTATATCATAAAAATTAAAAGACAAGACATGTAAATGTATTCATGGCTACACATATTACTTTTCTGTCAGACTATTTTAACATATCACGTACATTTTGTCAGCGACGACTGGAAAATTGAACAGTATGCAGTTGGATTCATTCCAAGTATTATAGTGCAGATGATTCGTGATGCTCCGGTGCTCTCTGAGCTTATAAGGGGCATCAGAAATCTAATTTTGTTAGGTTGTCCTGTCCTTGACCTGTCCTTTGATGTTGCCAGTAACGTCATTGGAATGGCTTGTCGTCATGTATGTGTAATGCCTCAGCATTGCGTTATAAACACCAATGAAACAATCTAATAGCAGTACAGGGCAGAACTTTCTTTACATGTGGTGCGCTTTAAGCGCGACTGAATGGCGACTTAATATGTTCCAGAGCTATTTGAAAGAACAGGGCGCGCTTGAAAATTGCATAGTCGCGCCTACTATCAAAATACACGCGTCAGAAAGAAAAGCGCAGTCGCGCCT
>JAVFBY010336529.1:0-10060 GCA_034781015.1 Tonicella lineata
GTATTTGGTGGATGGCGGCCATTTTGAAAAATGGCCGCCATGGTTGTCATGGTAACAATTGGCGATGGCCCAACTGCCAAAAAATAGCTATTGCCATATTCTAGCA
Source organism: Tonicella lineata (assembly GCA_034781015.1). Classification (NCBI taxonomy): domain Eukaryota; kingdom Metazoa; phylum Mollusca; class Polyplacophora; order Chitonida; family Mopaliidae; genus Tonicella; species Tonicella lineata. The sequence continues at coordinate 107 of JAVFBY010336529.1, forward strand.
GTGTACCAAATTCCATGCTTCTATCACAAAATGCAGAATCCTTCCAATATTTGTCAGAATGGTTTCACTTAACTGCCCCACTATATTTAATTATTTTATCTGTTTTATTTAATTTAATTTTTTTTAAATATATTTGGGGGTATTTTTTAAAATTCTTTATTTATTTATTTGTATTTTTGTATTATTTGTATTTGTTTATTTATTTACTATTTCTTCTTTTTTTAATATGTGTAAACATAATTTAATCCATATAGTTTGTTTTATTGTACACATTTACTTTTATCTTGTTTTTTGTTATTAATTGGGCCCACTGGGACTGTTTAAACCAATAAATAGCCCGTCGACGTCAGTGTATTCGATCGAACATTCCATCATTTGCAAGGTTTAATAGAGAATTATACATACCACCATGTGCATACAACGGTTTAAAAGGGAATCTAGCATTCCATATTTTGCATAAAACGTTCTCAAATAGATTCAAAACGATCCATCAACAAGTAAGTCGGTCGGATAATAGAAATGGGAGTGTGTGTCTAGAACCCGGTACTTGTCTTGCACACAGCACGCCTTACTGCACCTACGTATTTGCGAAATGTGCAACCTACTAATGTACCACCCTGTTTCCAGGACAAGATCACGACATGTTACTACATTTGCGAGTGGTCCTACCGTCACCACCTGCAACACCACCTGTACCATCGCCTCCACGATCGGCCACCTCACCACCCCACCACAACAACCACCAAATTAAATTTTACCTTGGGGCTTATTGTACGACAGCCGAAAACCAAGTAAGTGCGATATTTTTACCCCAGTATAGGCAACGCCGGAGTGCTCACCATTCCGCATTTAATCCAAGACCATGCCACGCTGTGTCATTACCTCCAAGCCCGTGCGCTATTCGGATCCAACCAGGTGAGCTAACCACAGACCCTGAAGTGATACCATTTGGGATCATACCCGGCCCGTGGACGTCGCGACTCTATACCGGACTAGACCACCATACGCCAACAGTCCGCCCCCCTCCCCCTTAACTGCTGGGTCCAGGACCGCTATAATGTAAGGTGAACGGTTGCCGGGTCGTTAGGTGGCTATATACCAACCATCTGCAGCTATATACTAACCATCTGCAACGACCAAACAGCGTCCTTCAAATTAAATTTGACCTCCTGACTTATTTTACGACAGGACAAACCAACCAAGTGCGCTTTTTGCACCCAGATATAAACAACGAACGATTGTTCACCTTCCCGAATTAAATTCACGACCATGCGACACTGTCTGCACTTGTTCAAGACCATCCCGACTTCCTCACCCATAACCTGACGACCAGGGGTCGCGGTCAACGTCCGGACACCAAGAGTGTGGTGGCGCACGTCACAAATGTGGTATTTTACGCCAACAAGCTACCTTACCTCCTGGTCGGTAAAGCATCTACGCAATTACCAGACCATCTACAACACAACACCTGCAATATCTGGTGAGCGGCAAGCACGGACCCTACATTGTGTTTTTTTTTTTATAGTACTGGCGATTCACCTCATCAACGCCCCACAAAAAACCTGACACATCCCAGCCTAGGAGTATTTTCACTAGTACTCAAAACACCAACAGATGGAAGACAACTATTTCCGTGGGGATCCCATCACCCGACTCGACGCTCTAGAAAAGCTCTAATACGTGAACATTGAACTGTATGAGTTGATGGCAGTAGAGGAAGCGGGTATGACCCACCACTGGGCTGTATGCCGTCGATCTTTGGGCATGTGCAACACCACAATGGAATTCAATTTATTCGAACGGCATTTCAGCTACGTCATATAAAAGGGACGATACGTCCACAAGTACAAGGACCGTCAGTCCAACCAACGCTTCAACCGAGCCTTCAACCTACACCACTTCGAAAAAACACACAAAAAAGAATGCGACGTGTTCGTAGCTGTTGGTCAGATTTTGACTGCGGGACGTGCTGTGCGCTCTATGAGCGCTGTAGTGCTGGCAAGGGCTTCATTGCAGGACGCTGACTGTTGCGTGGGCGCTTGGCGAATGGCGCTGGTCGCGGCTAAACCGTTGTGGTCGAAGGAAAAAGAAAGGAGTGGACTGTAAAACCAAAGCGGGGTGTACGAGAGACCTGCGGCGTTGAGGTTGGCTCTGTGGTTACTGGGCCTTCGGGTATGGCCTAGCCAACACAGCCACGTGGTGCGCATATGTTTTTGTGTGCGAGCAAGCTTGGCTTAGGTGGGCTATGGTTTTGACACAAGGTTCCATGTCGGTCCCAACTGGGTTGCTACATACGTTTTGTGTAAAAAAAAATGTTAACTCCCTTGAATCGTTCTTATCCACATAGGTGCAATTCAGACCCCAGTGGGATATACAAACCGGTCGGGGTTTGACCAGTTTGGGTCCAAATGAACCCATTTTTAGGCTAGTCCTTGTGGGCCCCATTCGGAGCCTGGCGTCAAAAAGTTTCGGGTCCCAAACGGTAGCCCACATCAGCTCCATTTAGAACCTAGGTCACCGTGCTGGCTAAGGGGTGCCGTTGTAGGTGGTGTTTCGAGTTGAAATGTCTGCAGCGTTGAGGTGTGTTCTGATTTTCGCGGCTTGCTAAGCGAAGACACCAATGTGAAAGCCAGTGTGCAACCCAGTGTGGAAGCCAGTTTGCAGCCATGTGTGAAACCCAGTGTGGAATCTAGTCGGGTGCTCGCGTTGCTGAGGAATGTGCAGGCTCCCTGCAAACTGGGCCTCTGATCCCGGCTCTGGAAGCAGTCATCTTCACTCTGTAAAGCAGACGCCTGACTGTTCATAGGGTTCTGACAGTTCAAAGGCTACCAACAAACGCGGTTCAAACTTAGTCATCTTTTGCCCGTTTCCGAGTCAACTACGACTCGTTGATTCAGATTAACTGGGCCCCTAGCACACTGACTAAAAAACCATCGCGTTGCACGACGTGTTGCTTCCTTTCAATACTGATGGTCTTTTGACATCGCGTGACATCCCTTTCAAGTATTTATAGCACACTCACACAGACAGGTCATGAGTCGGTTATCACTCCCACGCACGAGGACTTACTTCAGAGATTGCGGTCGACCTGAGGTGCAACAAAGAGAGCTGTGATTACACTCCATCTGAAATGATGATGCACGACTGTGGTTCACCATCGTGGTTCACTACTGCGGTTCACGACGACTGGCTTGGTGTCGTCTGGATGTACTGGATATGACTTGGCACGACCTACGTGCTTTAACGGAGAGTGTCCGGTGACGCTTGCTTCAAGCCAATGAGAAAATACCCGTGGCTTCCAAGTTGGCGTCGGCAAAAATATCGCGTTCAAACTTGGTGAGGCCGGGGAACATCTGCCGATGTAGGTTATTTGCTTGGCGTGTCAGGGTTTTTTAAACACCAAGAGGCATTGGGTGTTTTAACTGATTTTGCGATTGCCTTTTACTCGATGGAATAAATTTTGGATAATATGCACAACGCTCACGTTTTGGTGATGACTCCAAGTGCGATTGCAATTCGTCACAACATAACATAATCCAATGGGGTGTAGGGTGGATTAGCGTGCCCGCATTTTGTATCAAGGCTCGTGTAAAGGACGATTTCCCACTACCGTTCGCCCCAGATACCAAGGCTGTAAAGGGGTGTTCGAAACGTGTACATTTTCAGAATCAGGGCTCGTTTTTTTGGTGTTGAGTAGGTGGTGGCGACCTGACAGACCAGGGGTACAATTTCGACGTAGAAGGCTCTTTGCGACAAACCAAGAGTGAGTAAAACACCACACATCACACCGGAAGTCACTTATTTGTGTCGACATAGCTGGATCCATAAGCGGTTGAGAGTGACGTTCTTACTGATGTTCTGGGTGCTGTTGCTCGGAGTGTCGCTTCCATTGGCAATGCCTTGCTTGGCCGCTTAATGTGCAGTGTCGTTCTGTCTGTGCCCTTTATCAGCCTCTTAAATACGTTTCAAATCACTCGCTTTGATCTACGAATTGAACGTCGCGGGCCACCCGACGCACTTAACCCAATGGTAGGTTCGACGGCGTTTGTCTATGACTTGAGAACGTTTTTCACCTGGTACTAAACGTCGGAGTTGGTGGTCACATATTGTTACTCGGCCTCGTAAAACCCTCCCGCTAAGATTTCACCGTTTTAATCTTCTAGCGTGTTTACGATCGGACATAGGTTATGGCGTTGTCTGATTTGGAAGTGTTTCGTGCTCCAATTGGGTAAGTAGGCTTTTTCAAACTGCCCTTTACTTTTACTGATCCGACACGAAAAAAATCGATGTACCTTCGTTTGCTGGGGACTGTGAAATACTTGTACTAACGCACTTTAAATAAAGGATTTATGCGTCCGAACGCCTTCGTTACGTTCAAGGTGTGGAAAAAGAACATTTGGCGCTCGCTTAGAAACTGTTTCTAAAGGCCTTGAAGAGAAACTATGTTCCTTTTACCGGCAGTAAGAACAAGGGTTGGCGACCGGTGCCAAGATGTGCTGAAAGGCATCCACGAGGTTAATGGCTGTTATGGCTCGAACCGGCTCCACGTCAGGCATATTTAGATAAAATAGCAATACATGTGAGTAGATACCGATAGCCGTCTTTGTGTTTGGCAGGGTTTGCAAGCCTACCAAATCGGCCTGACATTGTCTGTCAAATGATGACACGATTGCATGGTAACCGACGTGGGGCTGGTCTGTGTAAGGTAAACGTCGGTTGTCCTTTCAACGAGTGGACAATTTGGGCTTTCGTGGCCTTAATACTGCCATCCCGGACAGCGTTCCATAACCCCGACACACTACTCTACGCGGCTGAGCTCTGGGGTGTGTAGTTCGTCATGTATATATAACTTCGTTTAGAGCGTCTTCTTGGTGGAGAGGGTTCCCTGTCCAGGTATGGTCTGCGATGGTGTGCGACCTGCAGACATGCGACCTGTAGAGGTGTGATCTGCAGAGTTGTGACCTGCAATGCTACACGGTGGCAGATGTGCGTACTTGGACACGAGCTTGCTATATACCAAGCGCAGACTAGACAAGTGACCGCGGTCACCACGCTATACACGACCAGTCGGTGGGGTGGTTCGCTGTAAGGGATTTTGTATTAATTTGACTAGGTCAGGTAACACAACAGTCCCGTTGTAAAGACACATAGCAGCGGTGTGGTTATTGTCAATCCACACCTTTTCGGTGAATTGTTTCAATTCCGGTGCATGTCCTACATTCACTCGGCCATCCTCAAACATCCCCAAGGCAACACTTAGCCTTGTAATGGGTCAACGAGGTGTGACCAACCGCATGGTGGCGGTGGTGTTAAATTAGTCATACCGCGACCGATGTTCACGGCACAATGACCGAAACACCACCGATATGTCTTTTTTATTCCCCAATCGTTAGCGGTTGGCTGAAGGTAGTAGTCAAGCGGTTTGACTCTACCCAGTGGTTCAACGCGAAACGAGGGTTGTTAGACGGTGACAGTGTGCTATCACCCTACGATGCCGATTCGAGCTGATCTACAGACAATCAAGTCGCATTGATATCGCATTCGAGTGCGGTGTTTGGCTTGGCGTTTGACAAAATATATAACAAATACTAAGATAACAGCTACATGTAAGACAAGAACGACTAAGAGAACATAGAAGAAGAAAAATAGTTGTCATTAGACATTTTTTAATTAAACATAGCGTCAGAAATTAAATTGGACTACAAAGGACTGGAATCAAATAAAGTCAGAGTTGTATTTGCATTTATTGGTTCAATCTTAGCAGGTCTAGTTGGCTCAATTACAAAGTTGCGAAATGTGTACAATAAAATAAACTATGTGGACTAACTGATATATACATGTATTACAAAAAAGAAAAAAAAAATAAAGAAAAAAAGAATTAGAGTTAAGTCACACATAAATATATAAATAATTAAATAAAAATCACCCCCCCAAATTATATGAAATTAAATTAAAAAATAATAAAAATAAAAACAAATATATAAATAAATAGAAAATCAATTTAATATATATATATATAGCTGTCAGCAGCTTGACTTGTGCGTCTTAATAAGCTATGTAAACCAGCTCGGGTCTGGACGGTGATTCCCCGTTGTGTGGCGATGTTAAAATACATTGACATTGGCTGGGGATGTCAGGCGAAGCTAGTTGATGCGTTGCAGTAAACGTCGTACCACTCGGGCTTCGTCTACAAGCCGGAGGGCTTCTGGTAGTATAGGTATGAATCCTGGCAGGTCAGGATTTCAATCGCAAGGTAGTCGTGCTCGGTCACACCTGAGGTGTGCCTACAGGCACCACAGAGTGTTGTTTTCACAAGACCACAAATATGGATGTGAGGAATTCATCTTAACAGGATAACCATACCCCTAATATATGCTCTAGTGTGGCCTTGTCTAACGGTGGGATGTATGTACACCTCGCTGTGCACCATCCAATGTTTAAGATGGACGAAGTAGGCCTAAGGGGGTCGTATTACGATACACTTAAATGTTATCTCCGCATAGGGGAATGTCTTCTGGCTGTGGGTGTTTGTTTGATCGTGTGGGATAACTGTCCTCGTCTACATCGGTTAGTGTGACCACGGCTTTTATAAGTCGCTCTATAGCGATGTCACTCATTGCCAGCTTGTACCAACCCCAGCCGACCGGGGTGAGGTGAATGGCATGCTCTATGGGTTTGATGCCGTCTATAGACGGGACCGGAACTCATCGTCAGTTTAATCTTGATGGAGTAGGCTCCCTGCAAACTGGGCCTCTGATCCCGGCTCTGGAAGCAGTCATCTTCACTCTGTAAAGCAGACGCCTGACTGTTCATAGGGTTCTGACAGTTCAAAGGCTACCAACAAACGCGGTTCAAACTTAGTCATCTTTTGCCCGTTTCCGAGTCAACTACGACTCGTTGATTCAGATTAACTGGGCCCCTAGCACACTGACTAAAAAACCATCGCGTTGCACGACGTGTTGCTTCCTTTCAATACTGATGGTCTTTTGACATCGCGTGACATCCCTTTCAAGTATTTATAGCACACTCACACAGACAGGTCATGAGTCGGTTATCACTCCCACGCACGAGGACTTACTTCAGAGATTGCGGTCGACCTGAGGTGCAACAAAGAGAGCTGTGATTACACTCCATCTGAAATGATGATGCACGACTGTGGTTCACCATCGTGGTTCACTACTGCGGTTCACGACGACTGGCTTGGTGTCGTCTGGATGTACTGGATATGACTTGGCACGACCTACGTGCTTTAACGGAGAGTGTCCGGTGACGCTTGCTTCAAGCCAATGAGAAAATACCCGTGGCTTCCAAGTTGGCGTCGGCAAAAATATCGCGTTCAAACTTGGTGAGGCCGGGGAACATCTGCCGATGTAGGTTATTTGCTTGGCGTGTCAGGGTTTTTTAAACACCAAGAGGCATTGGGTGTTTTAACTGATTTTGCGATTGCCTTTTACTCGATGGAATAAATTTTGGATAATATGCACAACGCTCACGTTTTGGTGATGACTCCAAGTGCGATTGCAATTCGTCACAACATAACATAATCCAATGGGGTGTAGGGTGGATTAGCGTGCCCGCATTTTGTATCAAGGCTCGTGTAAAGGACGATTTCCCACTACCGTTCGCCCCAGATACCAAGGCTGTAAAGGGGTGTTCGAAACGTGTACATTTTCCGAGTCAGAGCTTGTTTTTTTGGTGGTGAGTAGGTGGTGTCGACCTGACAGGGCAGGGTTACAACTTCGACGTAGAAGGCTCTTGGCGACTCAACAAGAGTGACTAACACACCTCACATAACACCGGAGGTCACGTATTTGTGTCGACATCGCTGGATCCCTAAGCGGTTGAGAGTGACGTTCTTACTGATGTTCTGGGTGGTGTTTCTCGGAGTGTCGCTGCCATTGGCAATGCCTTGTTGTGCTTGGTGTGCGGTCTTGGATGTAATTTGACCTTGACTTTGTCTTAATAACTGCTCCTTGATTAAACTTGACTAAGTCTCATCCGTTTTGTCTCTAAGTCTTGACGACAGTATCGTTCTGTCTGTGCCCTATATCAGCCTTTTGAATACGTTTCAAATCACTCGCTTTGACCACGAATTGAACGTCGCGGGCCACCCGACACACTTAACCTTATGGTAAGTCCGACGGCGTTTGTCTATGACTTGAGAACCTTTTCCACCTGGTACTAAACGTCGGAGTTGGTGGTCACATATTGTTACTCGGCCTCGTAAAACGTACCCGCTAAGATTTCACCGTTTAAATCCTGTAGCGTGTACACGATGGGACATAGGTTGTGGCGTTTTCTGATTCGGAAGTGTTTCGTGCTCCAATTCGGTAAGTAGGCTTTTTCAAACTGCCTTTTAATTTTACTGATCCGACACGACCTCGATGTACCTTGTTGTGCTGGGGACTGTGAAATTATTGTACTCACGCGCTTTAAGTAAAGGATTTATGCGTTCGAACACCGACGCCTTCGTTACGTTCCAGGTGTGAAAAAAGAACACTTGATGCTGGCTTAGAAACTGTTTCTAAAGGCCTTGAAGAGAAACTATTTTCCTTTTACCGGGAGTAAGAACAAGGGTTGGCGACCGGTGGCAAGATGTGCTGAAAGGCATCCACGAGGTTAGTGCCCGTTATTGCTCGAACCGGCTTCACGTCTGGCATATTTAGATAAAATAGCAATAGATGTGAGTAGATACCGATAGCCATCTTTGTGTTTGGCAAGGCTTGGCAAGCCCACCAACTGACATTGTCTGTCGAATGATGACACGATTGCGTTGTAACCCACGTGGGGCTGGTCTTTGTAAGGTAAATGTCGGTTGTCCTTTCAACGAGTGCACAATTTGGGCTTTCGTGTCCTTAATACTGGCATCCCGGACAGCGTTCCATAACCCCGACAAACGGTGGTGTGCGACCTGCAGACATGTGGCCTGTAGAGGTGTGATCTGCAGAGTTGTGACCTGCAATGCTGTACGGTTGTAGGTGTGTGTACTTGGACACTAGCTCGCTATATACCAAGTGCCAACTAGACAAGTGACCGCGGTCAACACGCTATACACGACCAGTCGGTGGGGTAGTAGCTGTAAGGGATTTTGTATTAATTTGACTAGGTCAGGTAACACAACAGTCTCGTTGTAATGACACATAGCTGCGGTGTGTTTATTGTCAATCGACGCCTTTTCGGTGCATGTCCTACATTCACTCGGCCATCCTCAAACATTCCCAAGGCATCACTTTTATAACCGTTTAAGCCTTTGAATGGGTCAACGACGTGTGACCAACGGCTTGGTGACGGTGGTGTCAAATTAGTCATACCGCGACCGATGTTCACGGCACAATGACCAAAACACCATCGATATGTCTTTTTTATTCCCCAAACGTTCGAAGTTGGCTAAACGTACTAGTCAAGTAGTTCAACGTGAAACGAGGGTTGTTAGACGGTGGCCATACGATGCCGATTCGAGCTGATCTACAGACAATCTAGTCGCATTGATATCGCATTCGAGAGCGTTGTTTGGCTGGGCGTTTGACAAAATAGATAAAAATACTAAGATAAAAGCTACATGTAAGACAAGAACGACAAAATAAATAAAATAAGTGAAAAAAAGATTTGTGTTTCTACAACGATGAATAATAGGTCGATCACTGCGATTACTTCCTAATACTATCGCTCTACAACTACCCCCAGTTGGTAGAATTATAAAGGAATCAGGCTGCCGAAATGGGACCATTCCAAATAGAGTTGGATATTACAGAGGCCATGAACGAGGAATACAGTTAAAATCCTACTTATTGCCATTTGCAAACGCCCTTCTAAGAGCCACCCAGTTCTCAGGAAAAAGTTTTCCATAATTTGCTATAAATTGGCTTTTTTGTTGCTGTTGTTTATGTGTCTGGTTTTGCTTTTTTTGCAAAGGAGTCTTTTTGATGCCTTGTATCATGGGTTAGCTAGTATGCC
>JAVFBY010336640.1:0-16737 GCA_034781015.1 Tonicella lineata
AGAAAAATAAGTATAGCTCATTTGATTCTGTTTTAACATCAAAAATACCATATTTTGAGGGCGTATGCCACTTTAAGCAATTTAAAAATAATATTTTTGCAACATTTGGGTTAAAAACAACAGTCTCCATATATACATGTATATAAGCCTTTAGGCTCTAGTTAATACATAAATATGCATTTATGATCTGATCAGTACAAAATTTGGCATGCATGTTTTTTTTACTGTTGAGCATCCTTAGAGGGAGTCTGAATTTTGCTTTTAAGATCATATTATTTTTACAAGTAAATATATCTCATTGAAATATTCTGCGATTGTATATTCTGCGATATTCTGCAATTGTTTGCAGCATATCCCTGCACATTACATTTATATAATTTCTCTTTTGTCAGATTTAAATTGAGTGATTCCGGTTGTTTTTCTTTTAAAGGAATAATTGAATCATCATGGTGTAAAACATTTACCGTACATTTTTCTGATGTTCAGCAGAAAACTAAGAAATGCACACAAAAATTAACACCATTTTACACATACCTTATTAATATTATATTATGTTTTCTCCCCATTTAATTTGACATTTTGGACTCCTGTCAATTTATTGCTAAGACATGATCATATTTTTTGACAATTAAATAAAATGTCTAAATTCAAACTTAATTTAATGGCATTTAAAAAATTAGAGAAGTATAAAACTGTTTTGTGTAACGAGCCGATGGTGGGCTGCCTTTTTTGCTTGACTTACATTACATATCACTACTGAAGATTCGTTACATTAAAAAAAAATAGGTCTTCTGGAATGTTTTACATAATTACCTAGCTTATACATTACAGGACATAAAAACCAAAACATCAGGGAATGAGGGTAAATTAGGGTAATCAGAACGCCTAGGTAGTGCCCCGGTGGTATGTCTTGCACCCATATACCCTCTGCCCCCCTCCTGGGGTGCGTAGGGAGCACCCATCCGTACCCACTTGACCGTGCTTTTGTGTTCTTACATCTTATTAAGAGAGTTTAAAGTCAGACTGGAGTTCCCAGGTTTCTTAGCAATCAGCAGACTCTTTTCATTAGTCCAGCATTAGCCTGTAAGTGTTTATGTAATTTCTGAGCTCGTCACACAACACTCTGGGCTGGCAGATCTTAAGTGGGGAGTGTTAAAAGGGCAACTTGAAAGCCTTGTTTTAATAGATTGAGTCTGTGGGAGACAAAGAGCTTTAATTCAAACAGTCCCAGGTTATATGTAATGCTCTTACTAGTTACACACAGTCTATGTTTGTATTTTCTTGCCAAGGCATGCTGTGTTTTTTTAGACTTCTTTTATGTACTGGATCAAAACGTTTTGAAAAACTCATTATTTTGTTGTGGTTAACCTTGTATTTTGTTTCTATCTTTTTTATGTTTATTTTTGTTTCTTTTTTTTAGATTTTGTTTTCCATTTTTGTTACACATCTTTTTTTTTTTGTCTGTTAGGGTTTTCTGTGATATCAATGTTCGGAAAGCCATAATATGTATGTTTGTTTTTTTTAAAAGATTTAAAAATACAGAACAACATTAGTAAAAACACAATATGTATTGTGAAGAGGTACGCATAACACTAAATATATTCAAAGAGAAGTTCTAATTAGTGTTGTCTACTATATGTATAATAAATATCAAACACATTTCTGGTTTGTTTGTTTCCCCTCCTATAGCCAAAAGTCTTAAGTTTGATCTCCAGTGAAGGTGTACACAATTTTCTTTCTCTATGTTTATAAAATATCAAACAAAGAAACAGATCCAGTTGTCTCAAATGGTTTGATGTACAGAAAGGTGAACATGTTTTTGATGGGTATTAATTTGTTCATTTGGCCATTCTAGCTGCTGTCTGCATTATTCACTAGTTTCTTTTTTGCCATTATTGGTATAAAGGGAATTTCTTTTTTGCCCTTTAAACCTGAGACCTAAAAAGTAGTCAAGGCATTGAAGTCAATTTTTAGCTTTTGGGCTAGGGCAGACACTTGTACAAAACTCTTGGTGGGTGGTTGGGCAGGAGCTTCCTGATGCCTGCTGGTCTCTGGGCTAAGGGTCATCAGGAAGTAGATTTGTTTTTTGTGGTGGCATGTTTTTTATTTTGCTTTTTCCTGTCCTCGACATGTCTTTTATGTTGCCAGAGACACATCAAGGGTGGTTTCATCTACCCTTTTGGCTGGTACACCGTCATATACAGGTACATGTATGTAGGTGGAAAACCATGCCAGAGCATGGCATTAAACCCTTATCAAACAAACAAACTGTAACTCTTGCCCTGAACATGATATCATATCTTACACGACCGACTCGGGGGTGTTTGGTTAGTGTTTCCTGTGCCCTGTTACATCATTACTGTATGCGGATTTGTTGTGAAGTCTTGCACTTTTAATTTGCAGACTGTTGTCTTTTTTGTAGCATATCCTGTGAATGGTCGTCTTGTTTATCATCCTAGTTTGTAGTGAGTGACATCAAGGGTGGTTTCCTTCACCCATTTAGATGGCATGCTGTCGGTTGAATACAGTATAAGACCTCAATCAATCAAACAAACAAACAAACATGGCCAATCTACCTGAATTGTTGAAAGTTAAACCATATTGAACGTTAAACACAAATGAAAGAAGAAAATCTTATTGTGGACATCCTGTCATATTGTTTCATCAGAGAATTTTGTCACTGAAACATTGAACTAAAAAGTGAATGAAAGAAAATTTTATATTTTTGTTTTGTTTCAGATGGAGAAAGTGAAACAATGAAGAAAACTGGAAAGTTGAGGATGGGAAACCAGCAGTTGGGACATAACTACTGTCATATACTTCATGGGACATCTTTAGTTTATCCAACTACATATTTTATATATGTTAAGAAAATGTTCATACCACAGGGCTCTCAATGAATAAAATATAGGCGAGGGATCCACCACTCTCCTACATTTAGATTAAGGCGAGCTATGGAGAGTTTTTAATGTTGTCCTAGTTAAAACTGGCAGTGAAATTTAATCATACAGGCGAGTAAGCCGTCACTCTCTTTATTCTCAACTTGGGTGACTGAGCGCAAGGCAAGTGCGAGTGGTCACTTTCCTTTCATTGAGAGGCTTGTACCATCTGAGCTTCAGAATTGGATGACAGAGCATAGTCCCAGAAACTGGAACTACAATTGATTCACTCAACTTATGAGCCCCAGTGATTATCTCTTCAAAAACTTTTTTTATATCAGAACTATTGGATTTGCACAAAGAAATGTAGAACTTTCAAACAGAAATCTATGCAACAATTATATATACAAAATAATGAATTTTAAGTAGCTCTTGTGAAATCTTTTCATCTCTAGCCAATTAAGTAAAACTCAAGCCAAAGCTACATATAGCGTCATGTGGATGATATCTTAGCCTGTGCAGGACACTGAATTAACACAGTAAATCTCCAGAGCTATTACCTACTGTAAAGATCTCTGGATTCCGTGAGCTTGGTACAGAGAGCTAAATCTAACCCAAATTATCCCTCAACACTGCCAATCTCTCTCCTAAAAATCCAACTGTTAGTTAAGGGGTATCAAGAAGCAGTTATATAATTGATTGAAGTGGTGATCTGTTATGTGTCATGTCCTCCAGTGGCATCAGTTTTTCTTTAGCCAATACGGGACTTATCACGCCACGACATCAGAGTGGCGTCCCTTTGTTGTCACTTTACGGCAAAAGGGGCAAACGATAGGTTGTCGGTCTATACAGAAATATAGTTGTAGATGATAACTTTCGCAAAAAATAATATTTCTACCAATATATAAACACATTTCATCCCACTTCGTTATCATTTATTCCATAACCTGCAATATAACATATACCACCCATGTTAAATATCTCGTATTTGCCCCCCTTTGCTGAAAAGTGACGACGTCATTTCTAAAAAAAGACGTTACTGTGATGTCGTAACGTCATAACTCGAAAGCCCCGTATTGGGATGGCACACCTGTTTTTATGAGTGAAATAAACTTCCAACTTTTATCCAACACATAAATGCAGACCTGTGCTGTTGGATAGATCGAACCGAACAGGGTCCTCCCATGGTTAAGCAAACTGAACTCATTTTAGGAACACTGGTTTATAGGATTCCCAAATTGATTGCAATAAATTTAATTTTGCTATTGATGTTGACAAATTTGGTCAATCCAATCATCAATGAAGTTTGTATTATGGAGCAATTTTGATGTATTTAAAAAAATCAACAAAGCAGTGACAAATACAAACGATAGACCAATTTTTAGGTTATGCCATAAAACATTACAGCACATGCCTATATATGTATAAATCATGTTACATAGAAAATATTTGTAAATACATGTACATGTAGCATGTATATTATAGCAGCTTAGGAAATCTGTATTTTTCACGAATGGCTAGCCACAAGTGAAAATGCAGATTTTCTCAGCCACAAGAAAAATATATATACGATGATATTTACCAATACATGACAAATGTAATTTTTCTATTAATTATATAATCAGCAGTTGATTAATCCTAAAAGACTAATTGTTGATGCTTGAAAACAGCCGAGGACATGACCTTGTTTGGCAAATTCAGATTTTTTTTAGTGACAATAATAGAACGTTTTTTGCATCAAAATACTTTCTTTCATTTATGACGTTAAACCGACCACATGTGTCTTAGCCTGGCGCAACACATGACGTTACGTCATTTATAATAATGTCCTATCATGCCTATATGTGAACCATTGGCGATATAACAGGTATTCACAATTGTGGTGATATCATTTTTATGTGATTTCTCTGCTAATTATACAATAAATGTAATTAATGTATGTATGAGAACTGAGAAAGCACAAGTGCGATTTGTAATGCGTTTCTTTCTCTTAACACTTTTAAAATGTTTCTTTAAATGGCATTCAGTTAATACCAAAATGAGAATCAAACTGTGTACTAATTAAATACTTTTCAGTATGACAACTTAACAAACAAAGTGACTATGTACTGACTGTTGAAGTTCTGTTACCTAATATACACATTCAAACAGATTTCTCTCTGTGTCTTTATTTTATTTAAATGGTGATTAAATATATATCGTTTGAACTATGCTGTTTTGGATGTTGCTTTTGTTGTGCAAATGAAAGATAATTATATAGATAACAGTTTTATCTTTAAAGACTAGATTTTTTTTTTTCAATAAAAAAAAACTTTAGGCCCATTCAATACAGTTAAACAGTAAAAAATATCAAATTATTTAATATTTGTTTGTGAACAGTCATAGAAACATTCAAACAGATTTCTTTCTGTCTTTATTTTAATTTTATTGAGATGAAGTTAAAATATATATCATTTGAACTATGTAGTTGTGGAAAAACTATGTAGAAAGATTGAGACATGTACATGATGTAATATTATGACAATAATAGAATCATTTATGACGTTAAACCGACCACATGTGTCATAGCCTGGCGCAACACTTGACGTTACGTCATTTACAATAATGTCCTATACGTGAACCATTGGCAAGGTATTCACAATTGTGGCGATATCATTTTTATCAGAGTGACTTCTCTGTTAATTATACAATAAATGTATGTATGAGAACTGAGAAATCACAGGATTATGAGATTCCAGCTCTAAGGTATCACCATCTTGCCTGGTTTCCGATATTTCGAAACCCAGCTTTCAGCGCGCAGTAAGGAAATATTAAATTTTTAAATTTCTTATTTCGTGGATTTACCAAGCTTGTGATTTGACAAATCTTGGAGTATTTCATTTCCACACTTGATTGTGAATTAAATTCTGACGTTACACGTCTTGATAAAAATCCCGAAAAACAGAGGATAATCAGCGAAAAGATGGCTTTAATTTTAGAGCTGGAATCACCTCATGAAATCTCGAGGTAGTTCCGCGAGTAACGTTTAGAATGACCCTGATCCATTACAGTCTACCACCCCTTCTAATAAAGACAAGCCTATAAAATGAATTAACAAACAAGCCTAATTACATCTTTGACATAAACGAGTTCATTAAATTAGTTTTGGTACATCAGGATATTTAACTTGGTTTGATTGGATTTTAACTCCCGAACAATGGGGTTGGCCAGAGGCAGAAAGGAGAGATAAATCTGTTACTCTTATAACTGAGGGCGCCGTCGATATCATTGGCTAACAATAGCATGATATGGATATTCAATAGAACACTTTTGTTAGTCAATGGTATAGATGAATATTCATGGCAATGAACGTTATATGAGTAACATATTGATCTCCCTTGCACGCAACTCGACTCTCGACGTTTTTCTACGAGTGTTACCAAACATTCACGAATGAGTAAATGTCAAGATGGCTTTCCTTGACGACGAACTGGCAGATGACGAGGCATTGATGTTTGTAGGTTGAATAGGCCTTATTATAGATTGTTGGATTCTCCGAGATCAGTTGTATTAATTTCTCTGAAAATCATTTTATATTTGCCGCCGTCATGTAAAATGTTTGCAAACGAAGATAAGACGTAAGATTAGAAGACGCAACTGGTTGGATAAAAAAAGGCGCGAAACGCATAGAGCCGCTGTCTAGGAACAGTTCTAACTGCAGGCGATTGTTGCGCTACATATCGCGCCACTTCGCTTGCAGTGGGAACAATATTACATAACAAGTAGTGTTCAATGTTTTGCTGAGCGCTACTATCGCGTCCGGTGTGAATTTGCCTTAAATTGAGTTGGGTCGCCGTTGCATCAACGAGGCGACCAGCCGAGCATGTTTGTAACGCGTCACCTGATGGGCAGCCTGCAAGTTTCTACGAAACCAATCAAACCATTAGCTGTATATTCTGATTCGAGGCGTATTACATTCTATAAAATGGTCATTATAAGAAAAAATGAAATAATAGACCTAGATATAAAGTATACTTAATTACCAAGATAAATATTCAGCAACTATGTTGAACCGAAAGTACCGCTTTTTTAAATTGCCAATATATGGCCTTGACCATGGCAACACGAACCTCAAATTCGACCCTGTCCAGGAGATTTACTCAATAAGCATGTGCAAAGTTTCATAAAAAAATCACCGGTAAATAAATGTGCTAGAATGATGGATTTTTTAGAATAGCAATAATGACCTTGATTAACAATATACAAAGCATTGTTAAAAGAAGCATGTTGAATAATGCTTAAAAGTCAGGCAATACGAACTGATGTTTTACTGATCACGTCGTGGTGGGCATTGGCTAGTTGATTGGAGTGGCTTAGATAGAGATATAAGCAGCGGTGATTGATCGTTTGAAATTCTCACCAGGCAGAAATTTGCTTAAATCTGTGTAATTTCAAACGGTCATATTTCTATTTGATTTGTTTCAGCTATACATTTTTTTAAACAGCATGGAAATGTACTTAAATTTGTAAAAAACAAAGTTAAAGTCTAGGTTGACCTTTTAAATAGACATCGAAATGCGCTGAAGGTAGAACAAGCCTTCAGGATTCCTATCTAGTTGTATTTAATGAATGTCAATAAAAGTCTTCTCAGAGCGGATAACGAGGCTGATATACCCCGACAATCTTCTGAATACAGAACCAAACGCCTGGAAGCTATCGAGCTAACAGAAATTGTTTGGTGTCATTATCAGCGATAAAAAGGCATATATTTATAATCATAGGAAAACAAAAACATATATTTATTATCATAGCAAAAAAAAAAGCATATATTTATGATAGCTGCAAGCTTTCTCT
Organism: Tonicella lineata; assembly: GCA_034781015.1. NCBI lineage: Eukaryota > Metazoa > Mollusca > Polyplacophora > Chitonida > Mopaliidae > Tonicella > Tonicella lineata. The sequence continues at coordinate 7,713 of JAVFBY010336640.1, forward strand.
CGTTACAGTGATTTCCGAGCGGCCCTTTCCATTGGTTAGTAAATTATATAATTGCGTTATCATTTATTAACGAGCCGTAAGTAACGTGAAAAAATATGCCAACTCATACTCCGTTATGTGCGATATAGCTACGTCCATTGCGAGCTAATGTGTAAAGATAGCGTTTCCTTTCAATGAAGATAGCTTTCCTACAATATATTTGTTCAAGCTCGAGGTTTTGTTTTTTTTCTTTTCATCATTTTTTTTATTATTTAACTATGTTACATGAAAACATACGACTGTTTAGAAAATTTTGTATAGCAAAATATAATCTCCAATGTTTCACTTGTCCCCAATTTGGGTTTGTCGGTTGCAGTAGTGCCGATATATGCATGCCTGGTCAGCAACTGTGTGTATGTTACAATTGCGATTCACATACAAACACAAATTACAAGAACATCATTAAAACACCGAGTTATTTGTATGGAGCTAAAGTCTTGATGTTTTAAAAATGAATACCAGTTAGAAAAAAAAAGTTTTTGGGCAAACTCTCATTGAATATAAGGTTGTACCCATTGTTTGTTTATCCTCGCGAGACAAGGCGAGGCCTGGCGTAAACATCTATGACATTGGGGCGACGTAGTCAAATAATTTCGGGAAGATGGCATTTGTTTATAGTTCCACTCGAATCCTAACTGATATTAAACACAGCTTAATGGTGATGTGTTCTACAGGCAAGGAAGTGCATTCGGCTCGTATTTGATTCATTTCAAGCTGTATGTTTTCCTCTAAAAACAAAGTGTAAAGAGAATGCATCATTTAAATGAAAGAAAGTGATTTCAGCTCATTGAAATATATTTTATTAGACATTTGACTTCATTTTGAGAGTATAATACTCTTCTGTCCACTCGATTTTCCGGTTCGGAAGACTCTGCCGAAGTACTTTATTCTCATTCTATAGTAGATGTAAATCGTACCTCCCTCTACAGACTCACAATTATCATCGACATCTGCCCAGTAAACTGGCGACAACCACATCGCAATATCTTCTCGAGACAAGGCGAGGCCCGACGTAAAACTCTATTCCTCCCCTTGCTTTTACTTACAAATTCTTGCCAAGCTAGGAGCATCGAACTCCTTACTCTTTACTACCAAACGTAATTGAACTTCTTTGTAGTATATTGGTTGGCGCCAGTCTGTCGGTCATGTTTGTTTGATGTTCTCCCGCAGAAGAGGCGTGGCTATATGTGTAAAGGCGTATCTGATTGGACTATGTGTTTTTCATATTTTACTTTGATCTTTCCCTGACATAAAAAGCGAGGAAAAGTGGCAAGGCTTGTCTCAAAACGTAGTGGCGAGATAAGAATTGCCTAGGGAAGATGACATCACAATAGTGGAGACTAAACGGTTCCCGTCTCATTCTGATAATGAATATTCCATTTGACTTGTTATGCAATGTCTCTTTTATACAGAACAGTGCGTGTGAATTAGGCATTAGGTTCATTTCTACTTCTGTGTACAACACCTACTTAACTGATTTCTTCGCGTTTCCTAGAAAAAGAACTACACGTACGAAATGGATGTCTTCGGCGTCTAATAACAAGCGTTGTAGATTGTAATTCGAAGACATAAGGATTACGTAAAGAGAGACGTTTCTTTATTGTAACCGTGAAATGTGTAAGCCTACAGGGGCAGATTCAAAGCAGTTTCACAATGAAGTCAAAATAGTTTAATGGACGTAAGTTGCTTCCTTTTGAAATTTAAGATTTCATATTTGGGATTTGTGTTCATGGAGTCTATAAGTCTACATTCATATTTCATTTGTGTGACATTTCATCACGCAGACTTCAACAAAATAATTGTGCTATTTTGACTTATGAAATTGGCATCTGAGTCCGATTCCTCAAAGCAATTGCTGACTCGAGTCAAGGTTAGAAATAGTCTTATAAAATGTTTAGTTTTTAATTCGGGAAATTGATATTTTAATATATTTACTTGTCTATCCTACTTAGCCTGAAGCCGAACCAAAACCATCTGAAATAATCTAGGTAAACATAGATAATACGCAATTTAATATTTTAACTTAAGTCAGAAATTGTTTTGTGCAATCGGAACCTGGAGACGATTCTACACAGCAATTTCTGACTTAAGTCAAAATTAGAATTTGTCGTAAAACGCTTAATTTTTAATTGAGGAATTTAATATTTTATAAATAATCTCTCTATTCTACTAAGCCTTAAACCGAACCAAAACCACCCGAAATAATCAGCGTTAAGATATAAAATCAGTAATTTAATACTTTGACTTAAGTCAGAAACTGCTTTGGGGAATCGGCCCCTGAACACTCATGTTGTATGTAACCAATAAGCTCTATCAGAAGTCTATTAACTAGAAGTATGCAGCTTCCATTAGGGTCATGTCCACGGCTTTGGGGATTGGCAAATAGTAGTGACGACATATTTCAGCCCTTTGACTTGTTTATAATGAGGAAAAAAACAAAAACGCGCCTAATATTTTTACAAAATCGCGCTTAAGCGCCTAGTCGCTCATAGCGCGTCTAAGAGGTATGACAGTCGCGCCTAGTCTGCATTTAAACGCGCCGTTTTTAAATTAAGGCGCGTCAGAAAAAAAGTATGTGTCTCGAAACAAAATAAGGCGCGTCGAAACAAAAAGTAAGCGCACTTAAATGCACGTAAAATCATGACGCGCCGAAATTAATTCAGTATGCCAGTTTGTAAATCACGTGAAGGACATTGTCCAATCAGAATCGGGATTGGGAAAATAACCCGCCAAAACCGGTCTGAGAAAACGCGGCCAGCCCAGATGATGTTGAGATGCTGGAAGAACATGATGGAAGAAGTTCACATGTCAGACGGCCTGAATTTGAACAGACTTTCGACGCGACTGAACATATTTTCGACGCGATGGAACATATTTTCGACGGGCTTAAAAAGATTTCCGACGAGCCGAAAATTAAAATGGCCCCGCTTGAAAATCTCCTAATCGCGCCAACTATCAAAATAGACGCGCCAGAAAAAAGCGCAGTCGCGCATAGTCGCGCCTATCAAATAGCGCTGGGACATATTTAGTCGCGCTAAAAGCACACCAGATGTAAAGTTTCTGCCCTGTACTATACATGTACGTCACATCATACGTTATAACAGAGTGATCGGTTCCCAATGCCGATAGGCCTATCTACATATAAGTTGCATACTTCTGCTTAATAGAGTTCTATCTAACTTGTCAACGCAGACCAGAACTTTATGATAAATTGCAGCCATCAATAGCAGCCGACGTGCATTACTTCCTACACGCGTCCCTTTTTATTGGAAAAGCATTTTCCTTGGAAAACTATGTGAATGCGTTTAGTTTGTCAAAATATAAAGTCGGTTGGAATCTGATCGTCCAGACACTGAACACGAACATTTTTTAAATTATTGCGCGTCATATGGCGTCCTATTTTTGAAGACGTCTTCTGACGTCCGACTTTTGTTATGGTGTCATAATTTTATAATGAGTTCCAGGGGCCCGTTTCATTAAACGACCTTTGTTTACGTTGAACATAAATACCACGCACAGTAGGCATTGCGTTACCATGGTCATAATATGGTCGTCTTGAGGTAAGTTACTTTGGATGGGTTCGTGCGACTGACCCGGGCTTCCCCGACTCAGTCGAATTCTCAAATCGTTAAATAGATGAAATCCCCCAGAGTAGGGAGTTAAACACAAAGCATCAATCAATTTGCCGAGGTGTGTTTTCCTTTGCCATTCATGAGCAAAGTGTTAACTTGGGTGTTAAAAGTGTTCTTTAACACAACGATTGAATTCATAAATTCGGGGTGCCCCGAATGTGGCTTTATTAGTGACTTCCGAAGTTTGCAAACAAAAACAAAACACCTCGTCTGATTGATTCATTACTTGATCTTTACCGCCGTACTCAGGGGCATTTTACATATATTACACCATTAAAACTCGGCTGAGTTGCAGAACCACGGGTGATAAGCAAGAACGCAGCCTTTGTAAGAGAAACTCCCGTAAGGCCTATCGTATAGTGCATCCGTTCTTCTACAGATGGGAATAGCATTTCTCTAAGCTTATACTCTCGTTTGTTTTCGGTTAACAATTACTTTAACGTAACAGCGAGCGGCCCATTCTGATATTATATCACTTACACTTTTAAAAAATACACTATATTTGCCTAACTCAGAAAATAACAACGTTTTTCCGCCTGCTAGTCCTACAGTTTATTCAGGTTCCCTTAAGCTTGAATGCGAAACTAGTTTTTAAATAATAGCAATAAGATCATTTTTTTTATCTTAAAAATACTTTCCTTTTTATACAAGTCTCGTGATTTATATTCATAACAAAATTGACACTGAATAGCCTTCAAGATACGGATACAAATTCAAAAAGGGTTTCTTTATAGCCATATTGTTAACAAAAACTCTCTCATATTAAAGAAGACGCTTTTCTCTAACCATATCCAGATCTTAAGGGGTTTACGTGACATTTTTTAAAGGGATAGTAAAGTTAAATGAAGAGTGAATGTTAGGTGAATACGTTGGCTTTTGTGTGTATTTTAATGTGTGGGTTATTATCATTGATATAATGATAACAAAATAGATTTAAAACACTTTGCCTTCAATCAAATTTGTCAGCGCCGCCGTGAGCGAGCGAAGAACTCTGCAAAAAGGCGACAAATGCAGGTTAGAGATAAAGGGGCTGAGATATAGTTCAGTGGCCATGTGCCTTTTGTCTTGGCAACTCATTCCAGACATGCACTCGGAAGTCCTCGAATGTCCTACGCGCATGACCTCGGACGTGATACGATCGTCGCCATTTAATCCGAAACTTTTTCCTAGCACGTGAAACAACAAAGTCCGAGTTTTGCAGTTATGTAAACAAAAAAAGACGTCTAGGAAAACGCTCAAAACTTCGGTAAAGTTATTTCCGACAAGGCAGCGCGTCTTGTGTGGCATCCAAGGTTTACTCACGTGTTAGGATATTCTGCATATGACAGGTAAATAGGCTTCCGGCGAACAAAATGTACCATGTTGATACATATTCATACACCTATCACGACCGAGCTCAATGGTGACAGCAAAATAACGAGAAATCACGCGAGGTTTGGCCGATTGTCTTGACATGGGCAGGAATGTGATTAGCGGATTGGTCGTTGTTAACGTTGTAATGGGCTAGCTCAATTTCTGGAAGGAGTAGTCATTGTAAAAAAAATCCCAAAATAGCAAGTTAGCATTATTTGGTAGCAAATGTCCCGCTCTATTTAATGCATATCTTCGTTATAAAAGATATCCAGCTGGGCCCGGTTGCTCAAAACCAAGATTAACGCTAATAGCAGATTAAACCACTAATCTAGGATTAAACATAGGAATTCAAGATGGCGTGACGTCATCTAATCTAGGATTAAATTTAATAGCGCTTTGAACAACCGGCCCCTGATATTTTTCACATTATCTTAACCTATAACGGATGACAAATTGTTAGCTATTTGTTCTTCTTGTAACCGTTAACTCCAATGGGTGATTGTTGGGAGCGCTCTGGTGCACTAGAGCTGTCAAAACTAAGGCACATCAGAAAGTCGATTTGTTAAGGTTGGCTATTTCTTATCCTGTCTTTGTCACGTCCTGTTTTTTTAAGTTAACGGTTATGTCACAGATATGGCAGTAACGCCGCCATCAGTCGAAATAACCCTGGGAACAGCAATATATTCATACATCTATGTCAATGCAATTTAAACTGTATGGAACCTGGTATATATTTCTTCTGCACTTTTACAAAACGCTTAATGAGCCTCTGGGCAAAAGTTAATGGGGAACGGGGGTTGTTTACAGATGGTCACTGTTTTCGCTTGATATAGAGAAAACATATATATGTCTACACCCTATTGTAGACAGTGTCTATAAAGCCTAGCCATTTTGCTGTTGTAACCACAATTTTAAATAATCATTCCAAAATGAAGAATGAAATAACCCAAAATCCATTAACAAAAGACGCCATGACGTAAATGATGGTTGATATAACCCTAAACCAAATGATAAAAAACGTCATAAGTTACAAGGTGGTTGACATAGCCCTTACCCTGAATCACCAAACATTTACCATGAACGTAACATTACCTTTAACATTAGCCATGCAACGAGGCGCCAAATCTTACATGATTGGTTATAAAATAATACATTCAATGGTAATCTGATTTAATTTCTGGAAAACTGAACAGTAGACATAAAAAGTTAACTACAGTTTTGTAATGTGCACGGTGCAATAATGGATGAACTTTCCACACATGGTTACACCATACAGGTCATGAAGCTGGGAATTTCTTTTTTCCAATAGCAAAATAATGTTTATATGTTTAAAAAGCACAAAATCAACTAAAACAAAGAAATCACCTCCTTGAGAAAAATGTAAAAAAACGGACAATTTAAACGTGTATATCGTATAAGATAGAACGTTTGTGAAGGTAACAGGCCTTCAATATTCGACCAAAAGGGCTGAAATGACTTGTGGGTAAAAACCAGCAGTAGGCCCTACCAGTAGCGCCCTCTATAACTACCTGATTGGATGTCAATACAAGTCAAATGAATATGCATAACCTGCTATTATGATTCAATGAGATAGAGGCCACTGGTGTACTAACGGTAAGAAATATTACCCACAAGTCATTTCACTCAGACAACAAATATTGAGACATACTGGAAACTTGTCAGAAAAATGTGGTTAATGAAGCAGACGACAAATAGTCCTACCCTTCTCCCCTAAATTGTTTTATAACTTGGAACAATCCAATAAGAGCAACACATTTTTACCCTACGCCTGTAATGTTGAAAGGAAAAGAGATGTTTAAGGCTTGTTTTTTACCGATATTTATACAGGGTTACTTATTCGTTGTTTTACCTCTTGGTTTCCAAAAGGTATTGTGACACACACTTCACATTAAAACACATTAATAGATAAACACATGTATTATATAATAGCAGTGCAATAGTATTGTATATCATTCTGATAAAAACGAAATCGCCACTATTGCAAATACAATTGATATCGCCATTGGTATTTATAACTGACTATACCTGTGTTGCGCTCGGCTATGACACCTGCTGTTGGTTAAACGTTATAAATGAAAGAACGTATTTTGACGCCAAAACATTCTATTGTCGTCACGAAAATCTTAATGAGAATATCGGCATTTTGAAAATAACGATTTCCTCATCCACTCAGTGGAATATAAATAGTATGTACCAATACACGATAGATAGCCTCTATTTATAATAAATAAAGAAATAGACATACAAATACATTTATTTTCTCTACACATTAGTCTTGAAAGGAAATGACTTACTTTGCTGAAGCTTGGGCCAGTTTCCTCCTACAGCTAATGTCTCTCCCTGTACAGCCTCGGATTTACAGGAGCCTGTGATGTCATCAACAGGTTTTAATGTATGAATACATTTACAGATGTTCGTGCCGTCATCTAAAGAGTCGCAATAACCATCCAGCAGTGCGCATGCTCGCTCATCACAGTTCGTGCTCGATCGTAACAAGCCTGTTAACAAAAACAAAATAAAACCATCTCTTTATTTACTTTTTTAAGCGCCCGTCTAAAGACTGTTTCACACATATTATGATTATGATTTTTGGATATCGAATTACAACGAAAAGGTTAAATTTCGTAACTCTGCTGATTGTTTACGTGTGTAAGCCGAATCTGTCATTTTACCACTGCATCACCGCTGACTGCCTGCCTGACTGACTGACTGACGGACGGACACACTCACTTACTCTCTCAATCACTGACTAGCTCACTGACTGACTATCTCACTGACTCACTCACTCACACACCCACTCACACATTGACTCACTCACTCATTGACTCACTAGCTCACTCACTGACAGACAGACTGACTCACTCACTCATATATGACGGAGACTCCGGTAATGGTCGGAGTAAGCCACCTCTGACGTCACTGGCAACATTAGACATCAGAGCGAAAAACAAGAAACTACAAGAAATCGACTTCCTGGTGCCGTTTAGCTCTGAGAGCATCACAAAACTCCAACCAAAATTGAATGCATTATGTAACACTTTAGTAGAAGCCCAATGAGAATGCTCACAGCTTCCATCGGAATAAAGCTTAAACAGTGGGAATATTACTAACAGTCCGGTTTCTTGGAAGACTTAAGATAACATTCAATTGTTCAATACATACAAACTGCTTTTGGTTGTCTAAAGACAATGCTGTAAATTACAACACGGGCTGTTGCACTTTCATGGTTGCATCCAAGTTAGACAAAACCTATTTTGCAATTGAAGCGAACAAGGTATAAATGCTTCGGTAAAGCCTTTGAACAAAAACAACTGCGAGCTCCATACAGACAACCATACTCTCTGCCGTGAAATCGAACTATATTCAAACGATATTGAAAGTTCGGCTGTTAAGATATAGTTTATTCCTTGTGCGTCTGCATGATTCACAATGCATATTACTAAACACCCTGGGCATGGCCTGTTATTTTTTTTCAATAGATTAAAGTAGATTATGTTCTGTTACTTGTATTTATTTGCATATATTTCTTTACTGATATCTGTATATTTACGTATTTTTGTCATAGCAAATTAACTGATAATTGTAAAATAATAATGTGGATAATTGTGCTGCATGCCTATGTCTATATATTTGTAAATTTGAATTTCCAATGTCTTTTACTGTTATTTGTTCAACCCATCATTGCACTGTATTTGTTTTCTGGTTAAGTAAATGAATTGAATTGAATTGAAAATAATCGCAGTCACAATTTTAAAACTCGACTAAAATTGCAGAAATCTGCCAAAAAACAAAAGTTCTTTTTTCCCCCTAAATTTATTTAAACACTTCCAAGCAAGACTGTTTCTATATCGGCAATCTTCGGCCATTTCCGTACCAATAATAACCTCGACTTTGGAGCGGGTCATTTTTGTAGTTGCAAGAAATTACGTCATCGGATCTACATTAAATTAAATTGCAAACACAGGCCATACCAGTTTTAG